>SADC01001171.1:17429-96183 GCA_004194705.1 Ditylenchus dipsaci | reverse complement strand
AACACACTCTCTAATAGAACCACATTCTCTAATAGAACCACACCCCCAAGGGGGTTGAAAAGTAGAACCATATGTGGTTCTATTAGAGAGAATACGGTAAGCATTAGTTAGCGCGCGACATTGCAAAAAATAAAACTTTAAAAAATAAAAAGAACCCAAAAGGACGCTTAGACAAAAGGGCAATTGGGCAAGAGATTGGGAAAATTGCGCTGAAACCAAAAAATTGGGCAGGAGCAGCCTGTGCCAATTCAAATTGTGCCAAATCTAAATATTTGCCGAATATTGCTCTTAATTTTTGGCACAATTTGCGGTGGCACAATTTGAATTGTCACAGGCTGCTCCTGCCCCAATTTTTCTCTCACCAACTACAATTTTCATCTGCCTTTTTTCAATTTTTCAGCCATATATTTTGTTAACAAATCGATTTTCATTGATTTTAAGAGATTCATTGCTGATATTTTCATGGCGTTTTCTGTTGCAAACTTCATCTTATTGAAAAATCCAGTATGTAGTGATGCCAACAAAGCTGGTCGGCGAGAAAAGAAGTTAGAGTCTATTGTTTGTGGAATGATTAAGCGCTGCCTATATGATGGAGAAGTCGATGCAGAAGAAGAACAAGATATGGGTGAGAGAATTGATGAGAGTTTAAAAAAAATTATTTAAATCAACAGAAAACAGAGATGATTCCGTTGCTGAAAACACCCGTTGCTGAAAAAAGAGCATGGTTAAAAAATATTTATTATTTTTACGTAATTTTATTTGAAAAAATCTTAAGCAAAGAGTTTTACTTCTTGTATTTTTCAAATAGCGATTTAAAAATATTTCTTGATTTGTTATTTTTAAAACTTGAAATTTACTGTTTTTTTAGAAGTTTAAATTTTTTGCTCGCAATATATTAAATAAAATCTTTTTATGGCTCCACCTGGCGGGATAATAATTGTTTCATAATTAACTTGTTTGGTAAAAGTCAGGTTTGCCAAGTAATTAAATTGATCAATAATTGACTGGTAAAAAATCAATTTGATTTAAAACCGCTTGGAGACAATAATAGTTTATTAGAAAAAAGGTTTAGCTTAAATTTCTTTCATAAATATGCGAACAAATCACATCTGAAAATTGTGGCTCTATCCCGTTGCGCCCAAATTGTTTGCGCCAAAAATCGTTATAGCAAAAACCGTTGCATTTTTAATTAATTAGCTTGCTACATATGGTTTTCTAAGTGATTTCGTGAATATTCTCATTTATAAGTTAATACTCAAATTGAAGCCAGAAAGACGGGCTACATTTTAAAGCATAGTTGTAATGACCATATCTGCAAAATTTACTAAAAACTCTAAAATTCCGGAATTCTGGACTTTTTGAGAACTTTTGGAGTTTTTAGTAAATTTTGCAGATGTGGTCATTTACAACCTTATGCTCAAAATGTAGCCCGTTTCTCTGGCATCAATTTGAGTAGTACTTGTAAATGACAATATCCACGAAACTACTTAGAAAAAACGATATGTAGCAAGCTAATTAATAAAAATGTAACGGTTTTGGCTGTAACGATTCTTGGCGCAAATATTTGGGCGCTAACGGGGTAGAGCCAAATTGTACACAGTAACAATCATACTGAATTCCGTCGCCTTACGGACACAGCTACATGAACAAGTCAATAAAAACTGCAATGCGGGTAGTTAACCCATTATTTATTGAGTATATAAATAGCAACATTATTGTTCAAAGCGGTTTTAAATCAAATTGATTTTTTTACCAGTCAATATTGATCAATTTAATTACTTGGCAAACCTGACTTTTACCAACAAGTTAATTTAGAAACAATTATTATCCCAGCCAGGTAGAGCCCTTTTTATTGCATGACCAATTTATACAATTAAAATAATTTGTGACAAATATTGTACATTTACCTAATACCAGCACATTCACATAATCGGGTATTACTATGAACTCTTTGCTTTTCTACTAATAGTCCAGGAGTTATTTATGCGTCGCTGGGGATGGCTGTGGCACCAGGGTGTCCCTGCAGTCCTGTCTAGCACACCTTATACCCAACATAATCTTGTGCAAATGGATAGTTCTACACTACTGTCCCGCTCTTCCGTTTCCTCTGTGGTGTCACTGGTTGGGGTGGTTGTTGTCATGGTGGTGTTGGTGGCACTGAAAAACGCAATGGTAAGCTTTTCGAACGAATTTTTTTTTTAAATTTTCAAAAAAAGTTTCAGAGCTGTATTTTGACAAATAATGACTGACAAAGGACTCTTAAAAGGAAGCTAAAATTATCAAACCATAGGCGAGAACAAATTTTCAGGGTACAGTCTACTCTCGATAAATCGGCACCCGTGGGGACCAGCTTGAGGTGCCGGTTTATCGGAGTATGCTTTGCCTTTTTTCCTTGTCGGCCAGTCAAATTAGGCTGTTTTACAGCGCCGGTTTGTCAATAGTGCCGGTTTATCGAGAGTGGACTAGATTTTCTGACGGGGAGGGGAGGTGGAACAAATACCGTATTTTTTACTGTATTAAGTCCCCATGGGGAGTTATTTTTCAACCTCTAAAAAATCAAAATTTTGAGGTCGATTTTAAGGTTTTAGGGTGCTCAACCAAAATCTATAAAGTGTAATCAGGTAAACTCGCGGCAAATAAGATAACGCAAAAAACAGATTTGCGAATGTTCGCTCTAGGCTGAGAAATAAGGTCCGTAGGGTGGGGACTTATTAGAGGGTGGGGAGTTAATACAGTAAATACGGTAAGCTAAAAATCCTGACCGGGGGATGGAGGGGACTAAAATGGCGAAAAAAGCTGAATAAGGCTGAAAAAAACTGAAAAAGGCTAAAAAAATCCTGACGGGGAGGAGATGGGGCTATAGCTCGGCCACCCGCCGCTTCCCCCTGGGTACGCCTATGGTCGACCGTATGCTTTCATAAAACAACTTTGAACAAAAAAGTGTGACTTGGTTAATTTTCGTCTTTTTTTATTCACTAATCTAATACAAAAAAGCTCTATCAGGTACCGTAAATCCTATTTGAATAAACCAAAATCAGAAAGCTTTGAGTTCAGACTCAAGATTTTAGGTGAAAATCCAAATTTCAAAAAATGGAATCGGTAGAGCTCGTAGGTGTTAAAAAAACTCGAAAAACAGCGTTGTAAAATTATTTCGGCTTAGTTCGCCTTTAGGTCCCCCCTTTTTTTCCAAATATTTTTGTCTCAAAGAGAACTCTGCTACGTCTTTCATCTTACATTTTCTGTGTAAATTCTGTGTAGCTCTATCAGTTTAGATATCAAAATAATCAAGGCGAAAATTTTGGAAAAAAAACCAAAGGGAGACCAAGGGAAAAAAGGGGGACAGTTTAACCTCGTTTATCCGGCACCCCCAAAAGTTCGTTCCCGCCTTCGGTCCGACACTCTTTTTAACACAGTTTTTGAAAACTTTGGCCAGTTCTGTTTTTACAGTACAGGAAATATCGTCAGGTTCTAGTCGTCAAATTCTAAGTTCTAACCTATAAAGTTGTGTGGAACATGCTCTTTTGAAGGTTCAGGAGTAGTTGTTTCGTCGAGCTTGAAAGCATCTTTACTGGCTGCCATTCCTGTCGTTCCGGCTTCTTTTCCCTGTTCATATGTAGCTTTTGTTGTTAGAATTTTATCATCTGGTGACATATTTGTGGTCAGCAAAACTGTAGGGCTTACAGTTAATACCAGTTTGTGCTCCTTCGGAGTATCCTCATACTTTGTGCTTATTCTTTTTCTTCTGACATCTCTTTCACCATCTTTTCGTGGTTGACGTTTGCAGCTGCGATTGTGGGGTGAGTATGTGAGGTTGAAGATGTGTTTTGCTGAACCACTTGAGGATAGATTGGTTTTGCAGAAAGGTCTGCAAATTTTAAAATTAAAATGGAAATTTGTCAAGCAAAGCTTTACCGATACTGTGAATCTTCTTTTCCTCATGTTTCAAAGCTGCTGCAATGGTAGGTGAGGAGTAGTCTTCAGTTCTTTTTGTTCGTGAAACAGGCTAAATTATATCAATTTTAAACGTTTAAAATTATAAACAAATATTTTGCCATCATTATACTCGAACGCACGCGCTTATCAGATGTCATTTTAGCGCTGGCGCAGCGCCGGCTTATTTGAAATAAAGGGGGAATTTGAAGCTTTGTAAACATGGTAAAATTGAGACGCTACTCGGTAATACAACCACCACCCCCCCCCCCCCATCTCCCACGATAATTTTCAGGCGTACCTAAAACAATGCTCTTTTTAAAATGATGAAATTAGTACAGGTTATCTTTGAGCCTGAGATTGGGGGGGGGGTGTTATTCCTGAGGACTGTTTTTGAAGGAGGCTGGCTGGTTTGTAAAACCGAGTAACGCCAAAATTCACATAAAAACGATGTTTTTCGCAATTGATTGAATTTGCATACCGTATTACCTCTAATAGCTCCCCTGATCTAATAACTCCCCCCCCTCAACTTCGAGGACCTATATCTTAACGCAGACTAAATTTTTGCAAGCTGTTTTCTTAACTCCCACGAGCTCTACCGATTCCGCTTTTTCGATTTAAATTTTCACCCAAAAATCTTGAGATCGACCTCAAATTTTTTTACGATTTTCGGGCATCCAAAAAATAACTCCCTCGGGGGAGCTGTTAGAGGTAATACGGTAGTACTGAAATACGGTCACGTGCCTTCTGTTAATTTTTTTCACTTTTCGAAGCGCCGGCGCATCACAAATTTTCGCGCCGGCGGATCCACTTGGCCAATTTTACCGGTGGCGCGCCATCGCTCGTGCAGCGTGCACGTATGGTCATCACTGGATTGCAACAGCATGAGAAAAACCTTATTATTGAATTTTGTCTTTCGTATACTTTTTATTTGATCTACAATGTTAAAAAAATAAATATTTTTATTTTTGATTTTTGACATTTTCAGGCATATTTTATGTTACATACATTTGTAATCGTAATCATCTACCACATTTCATCTTTTGACAAAAAAATTGGAAAATTTTTTTTTATCACATTAAACAATTCGTTTGAATTATGTCTCTGATTTTATATTTTGTGGAACGTTTTCTGAGCTTTATGCCTCATTTATTGGCGCATTTGCATGGGCATGTAAAACATGTTATAAATGTCTTTAAACCATCGTTTTAGCAATATACGTGGAAAAATTCAGATAATTAATTTTTTATTGCTCTTACTTTTATTACTTTACTTATTACTCTTTCATACTATGATCATTGTTAAAAAATTAAGCAAACAATAGTAGAAAATCAATGTGACATGTGAATAAATTTGAAAAAATAAAAGAATAAAAGCCAAAAAAATAATTTTAAAGCTGAACAATTTTCTACTTCTAATTTACATGATATTCAAAAAAAATCGGCCTAGACCATAACTTTTGGTCATGAAATTTTGATAAAAATTTTAGTGGTACTCAAATAGCGTCAAAAATTCTGACGGAAATGCTAGAAAAATTTTTTCAGTCAAAAAATTTTGACGAGGGGCTAACTTTTACTGGGAAATCGTGACGTGGACAAGGGCTATATTCCAGCTAGCCCCACTGTGTACGCTTATGGCGTCGAATAAAAAGGGTGAATAAATCCCGGCCCAGATTTTAATTTTTTTTCAAGAACACGAACATTTCCAAAGATCTTCAAAAATAGTAGTCCTGCTTCTCGTCTGATTCTGCCACAATTTGTATCAATAAGAATTTATGAAAAGGCAGTTGTCTGGGCAACAATCAAATTTGTACATACAACTGCCCGGAAAAGGTTTTGCTTCAAAACCATAGGACCAATCTATGTTTTTTTAAATTAGATCAGGTCTTTAGATTCAACTAAAGCAAAGGCTTATAAAAGTCTGGTTTCATAAAAAAGTAAAACAGAGGGCTCTATATGTGTTCGAGGTTACACCCAAAAGAATGCCTTGGTACCCCTGTTGTTTTTTTGGCACAGTTTTTTTCAAAATATTGTTATTTTGTTAGGCTTCATGCTCAAGCAAGGGTAGGCCAGCGTATGTTAGGACAGACTTAAACATGCTTCCATAGCTCAAAGAAGTAAGAAAAACATGTTTGAGTTCGTATTAACATACGCTGTCCTAGCCTTGCCTAAGCCTGAATCAGCTTGGGGGACCAAGGCTACAATTTTTATTTACATTTTACAACAGAATTTTTTTTGCTTAGTAATGGTTAAATGTTTATAAAAAATTTCTGAAACTAGATAAAAAAAAATATGCAAAACAAGAGGGGGACTAAGGCATTTTTTTGGTGCACCTTCGAACACATATAGAGCCAAACAGAGTCTCGAAAAAACTCTCGGTCACCAATTTTGCCATTGTTTAAAGCGCTTACAAGTTGTCAGTCCTGTCATTTGTCGGTGGTGAGAGATCTTTATTCTCTTCAGCACTGATCTCTTGCATGACATGTTGGATGTGCTCTTGCACATCTTCAGTACCAATTCTAGTAATGGAGTTGATGTTGTCTATCTTGTCCACAATGTGCTTTTCATACTCTTCTTCCTCTGCCAAAAATGGGTAATTTTGACCATACACAACAAGCAGAAGAAATAAAAATATTGTTTTGCAAATGCTCATCTAAAAGGTGAATATTGCGACAAAAGCACGATAAAAAATTTATTTTCGAAAACACAAATAATATATAAATTATTTTCATAATTATTTAAAAAATCTAGTAATTTTGTCTAGGGTAGCAAGCAGGCAGGTGATCAGGGGCCGAGTGCATTAATTGTTTTTTTCGCCGTAATTTAAAAAAAACTAAGTGTATGGATATTTGAACCGATCAGGTAACCCCTTCGTGCTATCCTACTTTGGAGCACTTGAATCTGAATCCGCCCTCCCTCCCACTCACTTGAACCTGCCCTCCCCTTCCCTCTTCGCCAAATCAGAATATATGGCGAAATTTTTTTTTCGAAAATTTTTGACTGCACTATTTTTCCCCGAAAGCCTCAAAAAACTTTTTTTATCATATTTATTCAAAAAATTATCTGTACAAAAATTTTCAAGCTTCAAGCTGATTTTACTGGGGGATGGGGTGGCTAAGGTTCGAGCGGGGGATTGGCCGTTGTGGAGCTCAGGTTCAATATTATTCCTACACTGTAAAGCAGTGATGTAACGACATTGACCGATGCTACAAAAAAGTGATTTAGACTCTTAAGCAAAAACGGTATACCACAAACTTTGGCTGAAAAATAAAAAATTCACAACACTGCTTTAAGATACCTTAAAACTAAGAGAAATAGGACGCTACTGGAATATACCCTCCCAAAAAAGCTACTTGAATATACCCTCCCAATAATTTTTGGAGAGTACTTACCTACCACTATTTTTAAAGAAAAAGTTTGTGCAAAAGCCCCTGTTAGTAATGGTCAGGCCCTGAGCCTTAGTCTAAGCCTAAGCCGACGGGCCTAAGCCTGAATTATTGGGTGGGATATTCTAGTAGCGTTTTTTGGTGAGGTATATTTCAGTAGCACTTTTTGGGTGAGAATGTTTCAATAGGACCGAAATTTGAGAAATCAAGAAGATTTTGACAATTTTAAATATTTTCTAGACAGCTAAATATTATTAAAACACATAAACATATTTATATCAGAAAATATTTCAAAAATAGTCTTTGCTGAGTGAAGATATAAGTGTGGCTGATCAACACAACCAAGTCAGCCGATTAATTGTGATAAATGAGTCAAGGAAGAGTCTGTTCCTTCAAGCCCCCACCCAGCTGCTTACTAAATCACAAACAGGGAAACTCAAGCACATATTTAGCACATCCAAAAAAATTGTTATTCAAAATATTTGAGAATTCGTTCCAGATCTCTGCAATCCGATGCATCCATTATTTCGGGACTAGAGCCTGGCTGATCACTTGTTCTTATCACGGAAGATCTCAACTTGGACCAGATCTGTGAAGTCTCAGGCGATTTTTGGAGTTTTAGAGCACTCAGGAAGTGGCCGATGGCATCTCTAAAATAGTGAAAAAAGATTATAAAAAGTAAAAAACCTAAAGAATTGTTTTGCTTTGACTAAAAAAATGAAATTTCAGTAGACCTAAAGTCTTGGCTGCATCTAGTAAAATTTGCCACTAGTTCCATCGAGCAACTTTTCTTATTTTGTCTTGGTTCTTTTGTTAATTTTTCAGCTTGACCAAGGGTAGGTCAGCATCTTTTTTCACCTTTTTCTAGTTCGGTAAATATTTTTGGATCTGTCCTCACAGATGCTGGCCTATCCTGCTCCTAAAGTAATAAAATAAACAGGAGGACGAAGGCAATATATAAGCGGGAGGCCTAGTATATGAAATTCTATTCGAGTTTTTTTATGAGTTTTGGAGAGAGTTTTTTATGAGACCTTCTTATGGGACCAGTGGCCTCCCTACGCAGCAGCCGGCTAAATTCACTATAGCCTATACTCTATACCCTATCGCTATACCCGTATAGGGATACACTATACCCTCAGAACTCGATTACACTTTACACCCAGCGGCCGATTTAGCTTGGGGCACCAAGGAAAATTTCTTCCAAAAAAATTATCGACCAACAATTTTTTTGCAGGAAAAGCGTTGAAAAGCATTTTTTTATCTTTTAAGAAGAAAATAGTACAATCGGGTGTTAGGGTGATCGGGAAGGAGGAACGGTTGGGGGGAGGGGGTTGGTATGATAAACCTTTGGTGTGACCGGTTGCTGAGGGCATAGGCGTACTCAGGACTTTCTGACGTGGGGGCTAAATAGGCGCAAAATCATGACAGGGGCGGCTAAAAAGTCAAAAGAGCTAAATAAGGCTAAGCGACCCAATTACTTTTAGGCTCTTTTATCGCTTTTCGGTCTCTTTTTTGAACTAAAAAAAAACCAACCGATAGCTGTTCAAATTCATGCAAGACACACCAAGATTGTATCGGGCTCTGACATAGGACGGAAAAAGCTCAAGTGCTTTTTTTGTAGGCACTTATAGCTTCCGCTGAGCGTTCACTATTGCTAGAGATGCGCCTAGACGGTTCCATAATACAGCATCCTAACAAATTGCTAGTGTTTTGAAACTTTTAATATTCTACACTCAAAACCCACATTTGGAGACAAAGATATTTGCAATTGTGATCGCATCAATAGCCTTCTCGTAGTTTTTAGACAAGTTATAAAGAATTGCTAGAGCATTTTGAAGCTCCAGGTTCGGAGTAGCAGAAAGTCTTACTGCATCCATGAACTTGTTTTCTAACTGAACTATTAAAAATATTGCCTTAAAAATGTTATAACAGGTGTTGTGTGAAACCTGCGCAATCCAATTGTTGTCTATGAAAATGTTGGATGCTGATTGCTGAGACTCTATGCTCTCATTTCGGTACAAAGCAATCCATTTGGACAATTCCAGGAAAGCTAGGGAATCCATTCCTTCATTGGCTAGAGAAACTGATTGAGCAAGGATTGTTTTGCCACTAGGAGCCCCATATTTGTAGCGTTTTGAAAAGCTGAGAGGCTTGTATATCCTGCTCATTTTCTGCAAGGCACAAGCCTAGAAGCACCATGCCTGTAAACATATTTTTTTTAATGTTGAAAATTGCTATAATAGACATACCTCAGCATCTTGAGGGTTTTTCATAAGCGCAGCTTCATAGTACAATATGGAATCAGTTAAATTGCCCATCAAAAACATCTGCTCTGCCTTAGCAAGGGGATTTTCATCCTCTTTAAATTGGTTAAGCTGCAACTTTTGTCAAATTTAAAAAATGCAGTTAAAGGGGGAGCCGTTTAGGTTTGAAAAAGAGGCTTCCATGGTTGCTTCCAAAGTGGCTTCCACAGCGTAAGCGTCTGCGTTTTTTTGGCCCAAAACAGTGTTGCATGTTCGATCCCACGTAGTGGCACACTATTTTTTTGACTTGTTTGACCAGTTTTAGAAGTAGTTAGACTTTTTTGACGCCAGCATCGGAATCAGCGACCCAAATTACCCTTAGAACTGGTCAAAGAAGCCAAAAAAAGTAGTGTGCCACTACGTGGGATTGAACCTGCCCCCCTTCCCCTTAAGTCTCAGTGATCTGACACTGTCTTTCATTACTTCCGCTGGTTCGACACTTTTCTAACCAGAGTTTGAAGATTTTCGCTAAGACTTTTGACCAATCTGGTCCAATTCTGACGCTGTGGGTCGTTTTGGTGACCATGTGACTCACAATTAAAATTTTTTGTTCTTTGCTGTCATCTTTTTTGTTCTCATTTTTAGCCTTTGCTTAATTTTCTTGAAAAACAACCATAAAAATGGAAAATTGTGATTTCAATACTGGACTGACTGACGGCCAATTGAATTTGGATTTTTTTTTTGTTAAAACCAGGTTAAAAAAGCGTTGGACCTAGCGAGAAGCGGTTTTTGGAAATTTTGTCTTATTCTTTAAAATGGAAAGAAGTTACCGAATTGAAAGTGTATTCATTAGATAGTTGACCGTTCTGAATATCATTCCATTCCTGTTCATAATCAGCATAGTTGCTGTCCACCATATCGTGAATATATTGATTATTTTCATCGAACACATTGTTCTGGTTCAAAAACTCATTGGTCCAGGAATCAGCCACATTATTATTACTTTCTTGAGTGATTCCAATGTCAAACTTGTCTAGATATTCTGAAGCAGAAATGGAGGGTAATCTAAAACAATAGTCGAGCCAAAAACCTAATAATTTAGGTGTTTTACTTGCCTAGTGTCAGTTTTGGTAGCTTCATTCCAGCACTATTTAGGTTGTCCTGCCTAGATAGACTAAATTCACTTGCCCACTGTAGGTGTTGATTAACACTGGTGTCTTTGTTCTGTTTGAGAATTCTTCTGACCATTTGTATGCTGAGGCACTTGATCTGAACTAGAGATGATGTGAAACTAGAGATGCCACCCGGACAAACTCATGGAATTTCCAGTCTCGGAATCCCGTCCGATCTCAGATATATGCCTGTCCCGTCTCGACGTCCCGTTCCGAAAAAAATTATTTAAATGTCCCAAGTTCAAAACAACTACGAGGAATCGAACTTGAGAGCATCCTCGAGCACAGATTAGAGATGATGACGGGACGAGACAATTCCCGCCCGCTCGGACTAATTCATGGAATTTTCCGTCCCGGAATCCTGTCCCGATCCTATATTTATGCCTGTCCCGTGTTCCATGGCGAAAAACTCAAAAATTAATTTAATATGGTATTTTCCAATTTCAAAAGTGCAACATTTATACGTTGGTTAAAATTTTCGGACTTTTAGTTGGTTTTGAATATTTGTCCTACTTTTCTATATCAAAACATGACAAACGATAGCGCATTCGAATAAGGAGATCCAGGGCTGAATAATACCGTATTGTTCGAACAAAATTGATTGAAAATTTGTCTACTAAAAGCCTTTAAACAAAATTTTGAAAAATGTTGCAGTACTTTGGACCGCCATGTAGTTTGTTATAATTGAAAATATTTTGCAACCATTAGAAAAGTGCTAGTTACTTCAGGGTCAATCAAGGACTTATCGGGGTACATGATAAAACCAGGCCGACCACAAAAATTACTAAAGTTAAAAATAAGTTTAAAAGTACTTACTTTTGTGCAATTTTCCATCCATTATCCAAAATCTGCCTGGTATTTTGGTTTGGCATGCTCTCTAACAGTTTTCCCATGTTAAAAGTGTTTGGAAGTGACACTTGACTGCATATCTTAGTCAGGTACTCATTTGCTAACTAAACATAAATAAATTTTTCACACTGATTCGAAAAAAATTTAAAACAAACTAAATCATGGTTTGAAATTCCTGGAATGCTTGTCTGCAATTCTTTTAATGTGCCTGACTGAATTTTGGTGTTGTTATTGCCATAATTTTTTAGACAGCGTTGACAAAGCGCTGGCACTTCCACATTCTGGTCGAATAGTTGCTTCATTGCAGTTAGCTGTAGTCTGCAAAAGTCAGAATTCAATTGTTTATTATGAAAGTTGTTAACACTGTTTCTACGGTGGACTTACCACCCTAGGTAAAGCCACCTAGTTATCACCACTCGAGTATAGCCAGCTAAAAAATCCATTACCCAGTACCTAGGTACCACCTAGAATCTAAGTACTACGTTAAAGGAGGAGTGCAAATTGGGGGTGGGGGGTATGGATAGACCAATAAATGACCTTTTCCGGTTTCAGTTTGTAACACTTTTTCAATTATTCTTCAAAGATTTTTTTACCAAAGTTAAAAAAAATCGGCGCTAGTAGCGAATACCCCCCCCCCCAACAAATTTTTTTTCAAAATCAGGTTTTAACCATTTCTAAGTAATTCTTATGCGCTGAAAACGATAGAAAAGGTGTTTTCGGGCATTTTCTAACCTAAAAAGTTGAATTTTGAAAAAAAAAAATTTTTGACCAAAATTCGACTTTTTGCCTCGGGGGACCAACGTAAACCACCTGAAAATAGAGTCTCTTTTTGCCTAGCTCCAGTGACAAAACGAGGTAGAATACTTTGGTCCCCCAAGGGAAAAAGTTGAATTTTGATCAAAAAATTTTTTCCCAAAAATCAACTTTTTAAGTCAGAAAATGCCCGTGAACACCTTTTCTATCGTTTTCAGCGCATAAGAATTACTCAGAATGGTTAAAACCTGATTTTGAAAAAAAAATTTGTTGGGGGGGTTTTAGCTACTAGGGTCAAAAAATCTTTAAAAAATCCACTTTCTTCATAACATCTATCACGGAAAAAATTTTCCCGACCAGATTTCTGAAAATTTTGGCTCCCTTAGTCCCCTATGGTTTTCTTCCGGGCCGAAGGTTCGACTCCGTCTTGAAAACAACACTTTTTCCCAGTTTTCAAAATAAGGACAAGTCAGGTGCCTTTTCTAGGCGGAACTCTTCATTCATCACATCCTCATCGTCTTCATCGTCTATCAATAGCGCCTCTAGCAAATTTACAATTTCATCTGAATTTTTTTTTCGAGATACATGTTCCATAAGAAAGTATTTTTTTCTAAGAACTTTGGTAAAAAAATCTTTGAAGGATCATGAAAAAGTGCTACAAAAAAAAAAACCGAAAAAGGAGATTTTCATTAGTATATTCACCCCCCCCCCCTAATTTGCACTCATACTTTAAAGCATCAAAGGCCAAATTTGAAATTGTTTGTTGTTATTTTTTGCTGAACTGCAGGTTAGGCCAGCATGAGCTAGGACAGAGTCAGAATAGTTCTTCTAACTACTAAAAAGGCAAGAAAAATATTTTGCATGCTAGTCCACCCTGGCCATTACTACAATTCAAAAAACAACACGCTTTTTCTTCCAATCGCCAATCAGGCCCTATCCTCATATTAGGAAATGTTTGCCTTGGTCCCCCCTGTTGGGTTTTTTGTGTTTCCTAGTGTCTAAGCTTAGGAAAAGCTAGACCAGTATATTTTGGGACGGATTAAAAAATGACTCTAAGTTATGTTTGAGTTTGTCATAAAATACGCTGGCCAGTCTTGCCTGAGCTTGAAGCCTAAAAAATTACAACCAACAACAACAGAAAGACTGAGGCGAAAAAAATTTCTGATATGGGGGATCAGGCCGCTCACTGTTCCTCTATTACCGGGTGTCTAAAAAAGTATTAATCTCTTAATCATATCAACAGTATAAGACAAAGTAAAGGAGCAAATTTTTAGCTTAATTATTGACCAAATTAATGATACACATCAATTAGTTCACAAATTGTAGTCTGTGTAGTTTATCTAACTGTCTAATAAATCGAAAACATTGTTCAAAAAGGTAACACCAGTAAAAAAAATACACAAATTTGAAAGCAAAAAATGCATATTAAATTTATTTTATGAACACAGCTAAACATTTTTAGCTAAAGTATTTTATTTTCTCTGATTTTCAGATGCGGATACAAGAAAACTATCTAGGAGATGTAGCTGCAAAGTACTACACGCAAATTGTGGATCAGTGTTTTTCAGATGATGGTCCGTTCTTTCATATTTTCATTCTTCGATATAAATTTTGGCTCTATGTCTCAAACAGGGCAGATTTGCCTTGGTTGTTTTTTACCCTTGTGGTTTGTTTTTAATTTTTTAGGCTTATGCAATGGCTAGATAGCGTATCTTAGCACACGGACTCAAACCTGTTTCTCGAACTTCAAAAAAACTTTAGTCTATCTAAACTTACTTTGGCTAACCGTTGAATCTTATTGAGGGTGAAAAACTCGGCGCTAGTCTAGAATCCGTTTCCGTTTTTCGCCTTGGTCCCCCTGTGGTTTTTTGATATGATCATGGTTATTAAGATGGTCACGGTGATTACGAGGATTAGGGTTAACACTATCACCTTAACCATCATGATCATACTTAAAAATAAGAGGGAGTATCAAGGCAAAAACCGTAAAAAAACAACAGGGGGGACAAAGGCAAAAGAAGGGAAACGGATTCTAGACTAGCGCCAAAAACTCTGTTCCCCGAAAAGACATTAATACACGATAGGAGTATTTTTGGCATTGATTTTTTAGGACGAAAAGATGTGGGGTATATGACATTAGCGTCCATTTTTCCATAATTTTTTGTAGTTTGAGAAATAAGTTCGAGCTCGTCTTAACATACGCTGGCCAACCTTGGCCTAAGCTTGAAAAAAGTCGTAAAAAACTGCAGGAGGACCAAGGCAAAAACCTTTATTGAGGCCTAGAGCCCAAATTTCTCTTAATTTTGTACACTTCTGAGAGAATTAGTAGTCGATAGCTCGGCTTTTTGTGATAGATTTAATTATTTAAATATTTAGGAAAATATGTCATATCCATCAACTCATTTGGCCACATAATCAGCTGCCCTTGTCCAAGCAATGATAGTGCTGCTAACAGTGTATCTAATACAGGCAACACCCACACCAATCTTCACTTAACATCTGGCAAATCCTTGGCAAATGTTTTGGTTTGTGGTGATGCAAATGGCAATGTCCATGGCTTCAACAGCTCTTCCCTCATTGAATCAGCTACAGCCAACACAAGTGTGATGGCAACACCATCTTTTTCTGAAAAGATAGCAAACTCAGCTATTGAAGATATTTTGCCTTTAAATAGCAAAAATAATTTGTTATTGGTTGTGCAGATGGATCAATTAGCCTACATGATATTGAAGTGCTCAGAAAGGTAGACTTGTTTATGATTTAAAAAATTGGAATTTTTCGGTGGTTTTATGAGGCTGTATTTTCTGCATTAACGGAGGGGAAAAATGACCTCTGTGGCGAAGTGCATAAGCGTTTGTGTTTTTGTCCCAAAATGGTGTGCAGGTTCAATCAAACGTGGTGACACGCTATTTTTTCTGGCTTGTTCAGCCAGTTTTAGAGATAAATAGACTTTTTTGACACCAGATTCGGAATCAGCGACCCAAATCACCTCTAGAACTGGCCAAAGAAGTTAAAAAAAAGTAAAGTGCATGCATGGGGGATCGAACCTGCGCACGCTTTTATGACCCCGAAACACGAACGCTTACGCCGTGCGCCACCGAAGCCACTGATTCAAACCTAAATGGTTTTTTCCCCTCCTTTAAGTTGACCCAATCTAACAATCTGACCTTTTCAACTTTAAAACCTATAGCTCAGAACAGAATAAATATTTTTGCAAAAATATTATTCGCCTTTTTTTACCTAAATTTTTTTCCGATTTTCGGAAAGTTGAAAAAGTCTTTTATACAGAAAATACGGCAAAACAAAACAGTGACCTCAAAGGATAGCCAAAATTACTTTGATCTATTTTAAAATCTCAGAGAGTTTCATCCTATCTTCACTAAAATATTAAGTTATTTTTAGCCAATCTCTGTTTTTGGCGGACATTCGCAGAAGATCAACAAACTAGCGAAAAGATCTGAATTTGAGTTTGTGAGCTGCTCAGATGATGGCCTAGTACAGTTCTGGGATAGGTATTACTAAATTTTTTGGCTGCAAGTCTAAAGAAATTTTCATACTTTTAAGCCGACTGAACAAAAAGCCACCAAGAACTTTGCAAGTTGCAAGTCACAGTCAAGTATCTAGACTTAATTGTGCAAATGAAATATATGCAGTTGATGTTGACGATGATTTTGTGGTGAGCTACTTTAAGCTTAAAGTTTTTTTAATTGAGCTACATAAAATTAATAGGTTTGTATAATAGGTTTGCGGAGGTGGAGTCGATCTTAGCATGTGGCATTTAAGTTCATCCAGTCTTGCACTTGTACTAAATAATGGAGAAGATGGAGATCAAACAGAGATTTGTTCAGCTGTGGAAATGGTGGATGGCCAAATTCTAGCTGGAGCTACTACTTTTACCAACAATGCCACTCTTCATAGATACAACTACTCTGGTAATATTTTATTGTGCTTAAAGTTCAACAAACTAGAGAAAAAGCTACAGTCAGTTAATTGGCTCTGTCCACAGTTGATTTGACCCCTCAACTTTTTAGGGGTCAAATTTTTTCAAAAGTGCCAAAATATCAATTTTTGATGAAAAAGTGTTAAATCTGATAAGCATGACAACCACTCAACTTTTTGAGCTCTACAAGATGGCGTTAACAGAAATGTGAAATCTTGTATCTACAAAATTTTAGCAAATGTAAAGCATAAAAAGATGCCCTAGAGTCATAGACATGAATATACAATAATTT
The DNA here is from genome assembly GCA_004194705.1 of Ditylenchus dipsaci. Taxonomy (NCBI): domain Eukaryota; kingdom Metazoa; phylum Nematoda; class Chromadorea; order Rhabditida; family Anguinidae; genus Ditylenchus; species Ditylenchus dipsaci. The sequence continues at coordinate 79,619 of SADC01001171.1, read as the reverse complement.
TAAGAGAAATATTGACATTTTTTGAATTTAAGAAAAAGTTGACCCTGAAAGTTGACCCCGGCTATGGACAGGGCCATTTGGCTTACTGTAAATACTATCAGCCGGGGTTCCGGAAGTGTAGTTGGAGTACTCGAATAGTTGATATAAGTTGGAATAACACTTAAGTTTTACAACATTTTCTAAATTCTAAGGTCTATTTTCAGGCTCTTCAATACTCTCGCTCAAGATCAACATGAACAGCATCAGGAATATCCACACTGCAGAATTCTCAACTCAAACTCACAAGACAAGTGTCGTGAGTGGTGAATCTTCTCAGCTTTTCTTTCTCACAGACTTCGGATTCATTTCTTCTTCTATCAACACAACAAAGTCAGTGGATGAAATCGTTTAAATTATTACTCTTTGTTTTTATTCTGCTGTTACCAATCCAATAAATAATGAAAAAGACCAATTTATTTACATAAATGTATCACCCAAGTAACAATGCTATTGAAAAGAGGAGAATCTAAGCCCAATATATGTAACAACAATAATCAATCCGTATTATGAGGAATAAGAAGACGTAATTCTGATAAATAATTAGTCTTTTTCATCTATCAACATAGCCGTGTCCAAATGCTTTGAGGAAGAGGTGGAGTAGCCATGTCGGCGGAATATTTTCTTGTTTGCTGGCAATGACATGTTTAGCAACAATGCTATCAGCACTAAGACTGCTCCAAACAAAAAAGGAGGTCCGGGTATTATGCCCTAAAAATTATTTTTCTAGGCATAGTATAACCTCGATTTAACGAGCACCCAAAAAGTTCGTTCCCGCCTAGAATACAACACTGTTTTAAATCGATTTTAGACAGCCTTAACCTAATTTTTTGACAGTATAGTCACAAATAAGGCAAGGATTCCGATATCATAAGATATTTCATTTTGAAAAAGCAAAAGCCCGATCTTACGATCCTTCACTTAAAGGACAATGGTTTTTGCGCGCAGTGGCATGACAAAAATTTGAATTGGCGGACGACACTTCTCTTTCGTCTCTCACTGTACTCTTTGGAGTAATGTCAAACGACTCCAAAGAGTACAGTGGGGGATGAAAGAGAAATGTCCCTCGCCAATTCAAATTTTGCGCACATCGCTGCGCGCAATAACCATGGTCTTTTAAAAAGATGTCGGTTGCAGTGACAAAGCCTCCCCACGTAAAGTCTCGGATGGGATTGAAATATCAATTTTAATTAGGGTTGGGTAATTCTCCGGAAAAAGTATTTCTCCGGGTAATTACCCGGGTGATTGCGGGTAATTACCCAAGTAATTACGAATAAATAAGGCCGGAAAAGTATTTTTCTGGGTAATTATCAATCAACCAACCCTAATTTTAATATTCAATGGGCGCCAATTAAAATTTTTGAAACTTTGACTAAGAACCCATGACACCTCCCTGTGGTTCGAAAATGTTTTTTCTCAGAATAAAAAAAACAGCCGGCTTTCTCAGAAAATCGGGGTCGAGAAACACAAATGTGAGGTTATCTCTTCTATCCGAGCACTCTGCGTGGAGGATTCTGAACCCAAGCCAAGGCGTTTACCAGGTTTTTGCTTTTTAGATGGAAACATCTCATGATTCTAAAAAACGATCGGCAAAATCAGAATTCTTGCGACGTTTGGGACCAGGCTGTCAAAAAAATTTGAGTTTGAAACAGAGAGGGACAAAAAGGGTACAATGTACCAATGTCAGACTCCAAGCTGGAACTAACTTTTCGGGTGATCGCTCAATCAAGACTACTATATTTTTAAGACTTTTTTAAACTCAAACCATGTCAATAAAAGTGATCTTCTCATGAGAAGTGACATTCCTGTTTGGAGTGATCACTTTGTTTTCAAAAGGCTGCATCCTTATGTTGGGCACAGGAAACTGTGGCCCGACGCCTATATGACCCGTGTTCTCGCCATCCAAGGTCAGATCCATTCCGAATTCATAAAAGAAGAATCCAAAATGGCTGGTCCAATGCCTAAATAAGGATAGTTCATAACAATTTATTAGGTATTTTGCACAATTACCTTGACAAAGTCCTCGTATACCACTCAAAATTCCTTGAACGGTGCCTTGTAGCTCTCTATCCGTTTGTAAACTACAATTTTTGATTTTGCTTTAGTTTAAATCATTACGAATTTGCTTAATAAAATTTTATTACCTAACAAATGCACAAAAGCTAGGATAGCTCATTTGAGACAAAGCAGCTAAAAAGCCAGCTGCCCACATCATCCAATTCTGAAATTTTTAGACTAAGTAACTTTTTGGTTCATAAAAGTACAGTATGCTCACTATATAACACCACCTTCTTTTTTAACACCGCAATGGCCGGTCCCGGGAGTGGTGTTATATCGGTAGTAGACTGTAATACCTACCTGAGTTCCTAGTCCATACCACACAAGTTGCACAAATTGAAACATCAGACCAATACTTATAGCATGTTTAGGTCCAAAATTTTGAGTCACCAAAAGGAGAATACCGGTTTGAGCTATCACAGAAAGTATACCAACGAATCCTTAAATCAGCACTCCATTTTGAATTTAAACCAATCAGAGCTCCCAGATTTTTTTTCGAAAATAAAGACAATTGCTCAAATAAGAACATTTTATGGTATTCTGTAGGGTGGTGCGGTTACGGTTAATTTGGCCCTACCCGGTTTTCGGTTAACCGGTTTTTGGGGTACCCGATTTTCGGTTACGGTTTATTACCAGTACCCGGTTAACCGACCCGGTTTTTCCGGTTTTTGCCCATTTTCGCATCTGATCGCAGTTTTTTGGCTATAATCGCAAAAATAACTCAATTTAACATTTTATTGAAACCATTTAACATGTTGCAAACAATAAATTCATTCAATATTGTTTTCATCGACAAAACTTAATTCATATTCTTCGACCTCTTCATCATCAGGAACAGTTGACGGAGCTAACTCTAGCTTTTTCAGACTCGCTTTAATCAAAATAAGCATCTCCGCCGTAGCACCGCGCATCCTAAAGATCTTGTTTACGACTTATTTGTTTGATATTATCAAATTTATAAGTAGAGCTGTTCACCTATTTCTCAGTGTGTTAGAATAAAGAAGACCGGCGATAGAGAATGTTCGTTCGCTGCTGACTGAAGTTGCCGGAACACAAAGGAGAATTTTGGCACCTTTGGAAATAGTCGGAAATCGTTCCTTGTTTTGTCGCCACCAGATGAATAAGTCATCATTCCTATCAGGTCTATCGCTGTTGTGACGGTAATGACTTAATTCTGCCTTTAATACAACACTGAGCGTAAAAAAGTTGAACAAGAGATCATAATACCTTAATTGTAGCCGTAAGTTCATCAGATCCTACTCTGCGGACGACTTTCTTTTTGATGGCCCAGATGTCATCTTAAGTAAATTGCATTGATCGGAAATCAGTAAATGTTGGAAATATGGAACATACCCATATCCATGCTGTTGCTATCGTTATGAGAGCTGTTCTCGCTTTGGTCTTCAGCTCCGGCAATCAACTCAGCAAGCCCCAATTCTTGCTCTGAAACAAAAGAAGTTTGTGAGAATTATGAACACTCACAGAATGTACCATCCACAAGCAACTCAACGAATTTTTCCTCCATATGATCCCATTCATAGTCTTTCAAGTGGTCAGAATCATAAGCAAAGCGCGGATCCATCAGCATTGATAATTTGAGAAGCTCATTCATACGAATCACTGAGCTTCGACGTTGAAGTCCTTCCACCAAAAAAGTTTTCACATTGCTAACAACCATATTTCTTATAGGCATCGATTGCAGGTGCTTCATCATTCTAGTAACAGTCGGCAAATAGGTCGAAGCAGTTGACTGTTCAGAAGACAGCTGAAACGCTGTGTTGAAATGGAAATAAAATCGAAAATTGGTACATAAAACATACGCGACAAGTCTCCACATGAAAGGCTTTTAGAACCTTACACAACTCCTTGACGACGATGAAATCTTCTTTATCTAATGGCTGTAGACTGATGCAAGGCGTTTTAGCTTGGTCCAGTCAGTTTGGGAAACATCTTGAGGCTTTCTGCTCGTGTTTGCATCCATAAGCAACTCTTCAACTTTTAGAAACGCATTCTTGTTTTCAAAAAAGCCAGAGAGCATCAAGTAAGTTGAGTTCCATCGAGTTGGCACATCCTGAGAAAGTACAATAATATGTCCGTAATCGAAATACACAAAAATATTAACCATTGGGATTCTTTTCACTGCCAATCCCTCTGAGAGCTGATATCTCAGAAGAAGACTGGACAACGAGGACCGATGAGTGCTCCCAACCCACTGGCGAACCTTGAGAATAAGCGCTGCTATGCCATCTGACTTCAACGCGTCAGTAACCACTAGGTGATAGAAATGCGCAGAGCATTGAAACTAAAACCCATAAATGTAACTGTTGTACGAACAAACATACGGAAAATATGAAATCACAAACCTCTCAATCTCAAGAAGGCGACAGGATTTTCGCATGTTGCTTGCATCATCTCGAACCATCGCTACAAGTCGATTCATAGGAAGCCCATTTTTTTGCAAACACTCCTCAATCAGCTTAGCTATCTCTTCACCAGTGTGTTCTTTTTCTATCGGAATAGTGGCTAACACGTTGTCGAGTCGTTCAAAATTTTCGTTCACAGCGTGAGTCGTGACGCTGAAAGACCGCCACAGTTAGTAAATATATATTTTTTAGTTCAAACCTTAGCAATGCCGGGAATTTGCTTGGTTTCTGCCACCCGTCACTTGTTATTGCAAAGTACCCATCACCGATTTTCTGTACAATATTTTTCTTGATTTCTTCTGCCATAGCTGGAATGACTTCTCGAGAATAATGAAAACGACCGTGAACCTGAAAAAGATAGCGTAAATAAATAAATGAAAATTGAAGAATCTATTTTCGAACTTTGAGTGCTGGATATGCCTTGGCTGTCCTTGCCTGCTCATCTGGATCATCGAAAAAGCGAATGGAAGCATTCTGGCGCACCATTATTCTAACCAACTCTTCATCCATGTTCTTCTGAAGGTTGTCTTTGCTCTGCTGTTCGGAAAAGTAAGAGGTGATTGGAGGAACCTAAAGCATAATGTTAATACGATAAATTTTACAATGATTGTAAAACAAAATACTTCCCAGTGAGTATCTAATCCATATTCCTGGAACTGCTCCTCGTGCCCCTTTGACTTGAGATGGTTGATTAGATGCGAAGTCGACCCATCCTTTGCACTGGTAGAAGATTGCGGCATTTGAGACACTGACGCTTTAGCACTCCATCATCTGTAATAACTCGAAAGAACTTCCAAATTTTTGCTGTTTTAGCTAGCGGCATTTTCTGCAAATTATCCAACCGATAATAAAGTGACAAAATTGGTGTGAAAACGGAAAATTTTTACTGCAAAAATTTTTTTGTCAGGTCATTTTATCCAGTGCTTAAACCGGAAAAACCGGATCTTGACGTAACCGGTTTTCGGTTAACCGAGTTTTTTCGTACCCGGTTTTCGGTTCCGGTTAATTGGGCCAAAACCGGTCCGGGTCGGTTAACCGACCGTGCACCACCCTAGTATTCTGGCCAAAAATGCTTTTTTATCCAGTGCTTATTGCTTTTTTAGAGCTCAAAAATAAGATTTTGATTGAAAATTCTAGAAAAAATAAGATTTGGAATCCAAAAAGAAGGACAAATCTTGTAAACAAGGACGTCTGGGAGCTCTATCTTACATGAATCTGACAAAATCTCACCAATAAATGCTGCGACAGCTTCAGGTGTGAAGCCGACTACCTTCAAATCAAAAATTAGTCACCTTAAAATCATCGAAAAAACCAACCAGTTTTAAATACACAAAAAAGCATGAAAATTGACCAGCTTCAGGCAAGTATGACAAAAACACAATTGCAGCTAGTCGAAAGACTGTTCTGTCCTCACTCATAAATCTAGAAACATATTTTGATACGATCAAATTTTTCTGCTCTATTGTACAATACAGCATATTTTTCGCCTTAGTTCTCTGTTTTTGTGTGTCGTCTGCTCAGGCGTAGGGTATCCCAGCGTGAATTAAGGCAGACTCAAACCTGTATCTCTTATTTTTTAATAAGCCGTAGTTTCTAGCCGTAGACCCCAAAGAATATGCGTTCTCTAACCATTTAGAGGCTTAGAGAGTTCACACTGTTTAGGGAGGGGTCACCTAGGAGGGGGGTCTGTCGTCTAAACGTACGCTCATCTGTCTGACGACTCGACACACTCTAAAAACAGCTAGGGGTGAAGGAAAAAGAGACTGCATTTAACAAGAGCGTCATCTTATCTCACCAACTTGAAATTTAGCAGACTTTGAGTAATTTGTCCGCGGACATTTAGCAGAATATTTCGGCATAATCCGGGCCAAACAACCGAATCATACCGAAAAATTCAGCTAAATGTCCGCGGACTAATTACACTAATTCTGTTAAATGTGCGGTTGCCTTTATCTCAAAGTCAAACCTCAAGATCAGACATGGATCTGCATTTTGCCAGCTCATTTGCTCCAGAGACACATTACCGCCATTTTTATTGCGCAGAGACTCTGGCACGAGAAAGACGATGAACAACAGATCCAGTATCCAAATGACTGTTGCCTTAATTTCACTTTTGTTTCTCTCTTATAATGGTATAAAAATGGTAAATACCAGCATGACAACAGTATCATCACTATATATTCTGGAGATGTATGCCCCAAGTGCGGGTGAAGTGACGAGAGATGCAGCAAATGTGGCTGATACTGAACCATTTTACTATGTAACCTGTTTTTTTTAGTAATCTTTTTACCCAATCCACAGGCAGTTGTCCTGTCATGTTTGTCAGTTATATCTGCTACATAAGCGAGTATGACAGTGAAAGTAACTGAGAAGAAGCCAGAAAGAGTAAATAGTGTGAAGTACCACCTAAATTGATAGTAAAATCGGCTATTACAGTCAAGCTTAGACAAATAGAACCACCAAAGCCGACCCATTTATACGAATTTAAATTGACTTTCTGAAAAAAACTCAAGTTTTCGTTAACTTTTTATCGTCTTTTCTGTGTCTTTTCTTTTCGTTATAGTGGGTTATTTTGTAAACATACCTCTTAAAAAAACGCACACCTCAGGCGGATGACGAGAAGTGTTCGCTTATTAATCTTCGACTGTATCACAAAATAACGAAAAATGCAAGGGCGAAAAACGAAGACGTGTGCACATTTTCTATCAAATAAAATTTTTTGATAGAAAATATTACGCAAACTTGAAATCGATTTTGAAAATTAAGCGCTGGCCTTATATCGAGGGTAATTTAATTGCTTGGGACCTTTTTAGGTGACCTTATATCCAGGTTCGACTGTACTTGTGTTTTAATAAGAAAAAACAAACAAGTTACTTGTTAATGTAGTGATAGAGCGCCTCAGGTGGTCTGTAATGCGGGGGTTCGATTTCCAATCTTTGCCAAAATTGGGATTTTTTTTTGATGATTTCATTATTAGTTTACTAAAAAATATTCTTGAATATTTTTGCAATAAAAGTGGCATACCGCGCGCGTTCAAACGTGTAAAATTCTCGTTGTCGGCGACGGCTATTGTCTTTTAAGTGATTTAAAACGACAGAAGCCCAAGTGCCCGCCACTTCCAAAGAGTATTTTTCTCTAAACCAATTTTTTTTCATTTTTTACTTCAAATTTTTTATTTTATACTATTGTTATTTTCGGGCTTCGGCAAGGTAGGCCAGCGTATATTAGGACACGAAGCTCAAAGAAATAAGAAAAACATAATTGAGTTCGTATTAACATACACTGAGCTACCCTTGCGGGTTGGCCAGACTTGCGGACAACATTTTTCGGACGCCACACTTGCGGACTAAATTTTGCGAACGCAACATTTGCGAACCGACATTTGCGGATAAACCGAAGGTTGGCAGAAAATGAGCAGAAAAAAGAAGATATCTGAAGCCGGAGTGAAGGATGACAGCATTGAAGACTAAGTTAGTCGAACCTGTGACTAAGGCGATGGCAAATTCTTGTACGCATATCTTTGTCCACAAGTTCTCGTCCGCAAATGTTGCGTACGCAAGATTTGATCCGCAAAAAATCAGGCGCAAAACCTCATCCTCAAAGCTTTGTCCGCAATAATCACGTCCGGAAACACGCATCCGCAAAATATTATCCACAAGTCTGGCCAAATCACCCTTCCCTAAGCTTAAGGCCTAAATAAGCTTGAGGAACAAGACAGAAAAAATTCACTTTTTTCGTGCCAAATTAGTAAATAGAACCAAAAATAGTTGAAAGTGTTCATAAACAATTTCTGAGGCTTGAATAAAAAAAGATTTGTAAAAAACAACAGGGAGGACTAAGCTAAGTTGTTTTGGGTGTACCCTCGAACACATATAGAGCCTAACCCCTCATATTATTATGTTCACTAACCATGGACTGATTTTCAAGCATGGAATCGGCATACATGTACAAAAGACTGTCAGAAGCAGGAACTTCTTCCGACCACACACATCCGACAGCGCTCCAATCAGTGGTGAAGACAGGAATGACAAAATGCCCTAAGCAAAATTTTCGTCTCTTTTACATCAAAAAAATAATCAGGCCTACTTTAAGACCTAATATAAGGCCATTCATTAAAATTTGTTCGTAGGGAATGTTTCCGCCAGAACATTTATCACAGGAACAGTGAGCAGTCCCCAGGCAAAGTACTCCAGGAAAATGATAACAAGAGCGTGCACTAAACTGGCCTCACGAGGTTTCATTGCAGATATAGGGTCTCTATTGGTTTTATCACAAAAATAGCTGATCAGGGAATAGCGATGACCTTTTCTTCCCATGCTTAAGAGATAGAATATACTTTTTTGCTTTTTCAATTTTAATTAGTTACCTCTGCCTCAGAAAAAGTTACTTAAAGACTTTCTGCATTGATCAATAGCGCATAATAGTAGGCATTAAATTAGTGCAGAATGTCTTTTTAATTGTTGAAATGCAGTTCCATTTGGTAGTAATGGATGTGCTTTATTTATTTTAAAAAATGTGAATTTAAATATTTTCAGTCTTCAAAAGAAGTAAGTCATGCAATTTATGTTTAAAACATATTAAAAAGTTTTTTTTCTAAAGATTTTAAATTTTGCCATTTTGGCTTTGAAAATCGGCTTCCGTAGCGAAATGCGTAAGCGTTTGCGTTTTATGGCCCAAAATGGTGTTGCAGGTTCGATCCCACGTGGTGGCATGCTATTTATTTTGGCTTGTTTGACTAACTGTTCGGGCTAATTTGACCATTTTAGCGCCAGATTCAGAATCAGCGACCCCAATTACCCCTGGAAATTGGTTAAAAAGGCCATAATAAATAGAATGCCACTACATGGAATCGAGCCTGTAACATCATTTTGGGCCAAAAAAAGAAAAAGCATACGCACTGCCCACGAAGGCGACTTCTTCAGACCAAACTGGATACCTATTTAACACTTTAAAGTTTGAGACTTTAAAGTCTATTAGGGTTAGGTGTTTCGACTCAGTTTTTCACGCTGATTCCGCATAAGAAAAGAGAATTTTCGAATTCGAGTAAAGAGTGGGTAGACCACTGGTTTTCAGTTTTGCACCAAAAAGTATGCCTTGGTCTCCCTGGTTTTATTGCATTGGTTGTATTGCGGAATAGAAAAAATAAATAAATAAATAATCGAGACCTTAATAAAGTACAATTGCGAGACGTGTACATAAATACATACTTTTACATGTAAATCGACCACGCTGAGCACGAATTTGGCCTCAGCATTGACAGATAAATCCGAAAAATCACCTTGGGTTCCACTACTTGACTATCACTAACTAAATGAAGCTACCTTTACAGCATCACCTGAGTGCCACCACCAGGCACGTATCCAGGGATCTTCGCCTGAAACTTTGATTTCGCTATGAAAAACCTCAACTTCTGCGACCGGATTCGTGTTCAGCATGGCTGATTTACTTTAGAAACTGCTGTTTGATTTGCCCACTCACTATCAAATTTCAAATTCCGCTCAAGACAAAAAATATTTGAAATTTGAAAAAATTTGAATTTCAATATTTTTTGTATCGAGAGGAATTTGAAATTGAAATAATAGAAGAGGGTGTTATGCACTGTTCTGCACAGAGACAAACTCAAAACTCTAGCTGGATTCGCATACTAAACTGCTATTTGAATTTAGAGATGAGTGGCAAATTTCATATTTCCTTTGAGACAACAAAATTTAATGTTTTAATGAATAGGTTGGATGATAAGAACATTTCTGGGAAATTTCCCCAGAAAATTGAAAGTGGAAAAATAAACGTAAAAAGCGGGGAAATTGTTATTTTGTTTTGCGTGTCTATGTTACAGTTCAAACTTGCACTAGTCGAGTCAGTTGAACTCATGGATGCCAAAAAATTTTCGTTCATAGAATCTCTTTTGCTTTTAACAACAGAGGACCCTATCAAACTGTTAGCTAATTCAGGTCTTTTGAGAAATGAAATAGAATGCAATAAATGTGGCTCTGAACTGAATATTGTTAAGAAGAGTGAACTGCAAGATGGCATGCGATAAATTATGAAATATGAAAAACAGGAATAAATAATGGAAAAACAGCAGGGGGGACTAAGGAAAAAAAATGGCCTGGTACCAGGTATATACAGTAGCGGAAAAAAGTATTGGAGCAAGCACATATTTTTGAAATCATTGTGTAGCTTTCCAAATTCACAACATTCTACAATAATTTTCAACCAAGGAGGTTGCCCGCAATCTCAGCTACATTTTGAGCACAAATATGCCAAAAAAGATTAATTTTTTGTTAGCATACCAATGCTATATGCAAAGCCACTCATTTCTGGGGGTGGAAAAAAGTATTGCAGCAAGCGCTGTTTCGTTAATGTTTCAAGATTTTAGGAGTTGTTTGCTAGTTATTTTTAATGAGTTTTACAGCACTGTTTCTTAGCTACAATTTGATAGGTCAAACACTTCTTTTTGATCATTCTGAGAAAAGTTATGACCATCAACAAAAAAGTGTCAATTTCTAGTCAAAATCAAAGTAAATCTAAGGAAAATGGTTGTTTGGTCACATAAATACTGACTTTTCTTAAAAGTTTGAATATCAAGATTGACCAGTTAATGCACTGTTTGAATATTTAACAATTTCTTTACAAAATGGCATGTAAGCCTTTTTTAAGGATTGCACAGGGCTGAGAAACGGACGGTTGAAGTTGAAAGAAGTGAAAATGTCTCAAAATAAGGCAAAAATAGATGTTTTTTACTTGTTTTAACTTCAACCGTCCGTTTCTCAGCCTGTGCAATCCTTAAAAAAGGCTTACATGCCATTTTGTAAAGAAATTGTTAAATATTCAAACAGTGCATTAACTGGTCAATCTTGATATTCAAACTTTTAAGAAAAGTCAGTATTTATGTGACCAAACAACCATTTTCCTTAGATTTACTTTGATTTTGACTAGAAATTGACACTTTTTTGTTGATGGTCATAACTTTTCTCAGAATGATCAAAAAGAAGTGTTTGATCTATCAAATTGTAGCTAAGAAACAGTGCTGTAAAACTCATTAAAAATAACTAGCAAACAACTCCTAAAATCTTGAACATTAACGAAACAGCGCTTGCTGCAATACTTTTTTCCACCCCCAGAAATGAGTGGCTTTGCATATAGCATTGGTATGCTAACAAAAAATTAATCTTTTTTGGCATATTTGTGCTCAAAATGTAGCTGAGATTGCGGGCAACCTCCTTGGTTGAAAATTATTGTAGAATGTTGTGAATTTGGAAAGCTACACAATGATTTTCAAAAATATGTGCTTGCTCCAATACTTTTTTCCGCTACTGTAGGACCCAGAAAAGCATGAAAAATTTATAATTACACAGTAGTCTACTTGTCTTGAGCCAAGGGAACGTCTATAAATCATGTCAGACGGACAGGCCATTGGACATTTTTCTGACACAACTTAATAACCCAAAATTTAACAATGTAAATATTTTTTCGATCTAAAAAAGGGTATTGTAAAATAACAAGATCATTTCTTATACAGTCAAACCCCGATTTAGTGCGCCCTCGATTCAGCGCGACCCTGAGGTCATGTTGCACCAAAATGACCGCAAGGAGCTCAGCTTTCTACTGTCACTGAAAATAGCCTGTTTTCGTTAAAAAAAAGTCAATCTAAATCACCACTTATTTGTTAGGGTAGGGATTCTTATGTAATGATTTCCGAAAAAATCGGGAATCGACTGGCCAACGGGCTACCTACACAAGATTTTCGAAAAATACCCAATAATTTCGAGCTTTGGTAACCAAATTTTTTGAAAACTTAGACTTTTAGTGCGGATTCCGAATGACAAAACAAAATTTTTGAATTCGAGGTCTAAAGTGGGTAAAACACTGTTTTACCCATTTTGCACCAAAAAATATGCCTTGGTCTCCTGCTTCTAGTTGCTGTGGTTGTATTGCAAAAAAGCGAAGTGATTATGGTCAAATTGATAGAGATTCAGAGACCTAAGTAGAGTAAAATTGCGAGCTCTGGACATAAACCTTCTGTGGTTCGTTTGAAATCAACAAAATATCTTATTTTTCAACAAAAAATTACATAGGGCATCGTTTTAAAACAGTAGTTTGTATGGAGGTCTTATCTATGTAGTATTCTAAAGTTTCTCTGCTTCTTTCATTTATCACTTTAAAGGTGCTTGTTATGTCAAGTTCGGCACTTGAATTGTGTTCAATCTCTAGCTGGTAAGAAGATGGGGATTCAGCCGTAGCAAAACTCTAAAATATTTTCCAATTTTTGTTTTAGACTAGGGTTGTTGAATTTTCCGGAATATTTTAAAATCGGAAAATACTTTGGCAAATTTTCTGGAAAAAAATTCGAAATTTTCCAAAAATTCGAAAAATTTTCTCTAATATCAGCCCATGGGCTACTGTTTTTCAATCGCCCTCCTAGGCAAGGGGGCTACTATTAGAGGGGTGCAAAATCAGCCTAAATAGGCTGATTATCAGGAGGCTACTATTTTTCAACCCCTCCCAGGGGGCTACTATTAGACGGGTGCAAAATCAGCCTAAATAGGCTGATTTTCAGGGGGCGACTATTTTTCAAGTTGGTTTTTTGGGGGTTTACTGAAAGGGGGGCGGTTAAAATGTTTGCTAAAATTAGATAAAGCGGATAAGAATTCCAGTCCGATGCGCTTAATCGCTCATAATTTCAGGTTCATGGTGGTTTTGAGTGGTCTAGGGTGAAATTCTGAGCGATTAAGCGCATCGGACTGGAATTCTGTTCAGTCCATCGAATTTTCGCAAAAATTACCCCCCACCTTTTTTTCAGTGAGCCTCCCAAAAAAGCAACATTCAGGGGCTACTGGCGACTCCAGGGTGAGGTTCTGAGCAATCCAAGTCATTTTATGAAACATTAATTGCAAAATTACGAGAATTAGCTGCAAAATTCCGTTTTACCCCGACCAACCATAGAAGCATCAAATTTTCTAATTGAAATTTTTCGCTTTTTCAAGCGGGGAAACTTTGCTCAAAAAATTTTCTTTAAATTTTCTGTCCAATCAATTTATTTTAGACTGATCAATCAAAACTCACTTGCTTGGCTCTAAAATCAGTGCTGCTTGACTGTTCCATGGAGTCAAGCATTTTAACTTCACTTTTAAATTGTTCTGCCTCTCTTTGGGAATTTTTTCCAGAAAATTAAGCAAGCTTACCTCTTTCATGTAATAATCAAAATCAATAAATTCTATCTGAGCAGAGTTGTAGAGCACAGGACATAGTGCAAATTGACGTGCACAAAGCTGCTAACATAACAGAGGTCTAGTGCCAAGTAGCTGCAGGTAAAGACGGTCGGCCATTGTAGCATTTTCAGCAAGCTAGGCACAGTTCGTGGGTGAACTTGTATAACACATCTGCTGTTTCGGCGAAGTGAACTGATAGAGTCTACCTCCTGCTTCCAACCAGCACTTTCTAGGCATTCCGGTATGGGCAGAGATACATACAGAAGTTCTACAATCCACTTGCCAGACTTTCTGTAGTGCTGCAATTGCTCTAGGCAGAAATTGCGAAAGCTCAGCTCATGGCTACTATTTTCATAAATGTCCAATTGGTCTAAGGAGTTGAATGGGAAATTTGAAAAGTATTTGGTGATAAAGTGGTGAAAGTATTTGGAAGTAAATTCCAAGTAGTCCAATTCAGATCGCTCCAGAAAAGACAGCAATTCAGAAAGAATTTCAGCTGAGATGGTGAAGTAAGAAATTTCAGGCTGATAAATTTTAAACACAACAAGTTTAAAATCCTCTAAAAGGTGTTTTTTATTAAAACATCAGGATGACGTTGGTAACGAAAAAGTTATTTGAAATCCACCGTGTTCCGTCTAGTTGCGGCTGTCTCCGTCCGGTAGCCAGACATTTGTCCGAAACAGGTGTCAAATAAAACATTTATCATTCTTTGGACGCTACTGTCATATCATCTAGTAACTGTGTAACAAAATTTCCCGGACAACTTTTGAGCTCACCTTTTAAAATAAAAATTTAACGATGAAAAAATTCCAAAAAAATAGGTTTTGTAGCCCTGAATCTCCTCTTTCAAATAGCATATTGCTTTTAGCTTGAATATTTGAATAAGTCACTATTTGGCTCCAAACACTTATCTGGTCATTTTGAGAAAGTTACCAACGTTTTCATCACTATAACTATAATTACAGTTGCTTGAGTTACTCACTTGGAGTTGGTTGATGATCTTAGTTGCTCTTGGATCTAAGTTAGTTGCTACTTTCTGAAGGGCAAGTAAAAATGTGTCTTGTTTAGCATCGAAAAGTGCTAGAACCGCAGCCTAAACATCATCAGATTCATCTGTGACCACTTCTAATGCCTGACTTAACTGGTCTGTCTTGGGAATATTAACATCTTCCAAAATAACAAGGAGTCATTATGTGACATCATCCGAAACACCTTGAAGAGCACCCAAAACAGATGATATAGCAGATCTTACCCCAGGTCTCACACCAGATCCTAATACACCACTCAGTTGAGCATTTGCAGTCAACAGGAAAGCAGCGAAGCAGATAGATAGGAAGAACATTTTGACTAACTTTTTAGAATATGCTTCACAACCTTAGTGGAGCGTCCGTCCGCCGGGCTCATCCGGTCCATGTCCCGTTCTGTACGCCGCCGGAAAAGTGGATGGCCGGAGGCGGGTAAAACGAAGAAGACGGCCGCTGGACAGTCGACTAAAGAACAGCGGACGGCCGGCTGGCGGACGGTATGACGATATGACGACAATAATTTGTGAATTTTTAAAATTTTCAATAGAGACGATCGTTGGTATTTTTGTTTTTTTTCTAAAACGCATTATCGACCTCGCCGAAAATCTCAAAAGACGTGGTCGAGACGCCGTCCAAATTTCGAAAATGTGCCCACTATGTTCATAACTGACATTTGATAGCTTTTAATCTCTAATCTCAGACTGTACTTTTTTAAATTTATGTGGGAAATCAAATATTTGATCAGCCAAACATTGTAAATAGTCACAAAGTATGACTTTACCAATTTTTTCATATTTCTTTTCTATAAAATTCACTTCCAGACTATATCTGGTCAAAACAAAATAAAATTTGATTTTTTTGCCAAGTTTGTTTATTTTATTTTAACTGTGAATTGTTTTGATTTGAAAAAAATATTAAAAATTATTAAAGTAAGCTTTTCGAAAAAGAGCGTTAGAAATTTCGTTGAAATTTCTCACTCTCGAAAATTGCCCACTTTTCTTGTTGTTATTATGCTATAATTATATCCAGCTTTAATATTTTTTTCATAATATTTCATCTCCGTGTCTTTGTGAATTGATGTGGGATCACCAACATTTTTCCCACTATGTAATCAAAAACGATTTTTTCACTGCTTAAAGCCGGACGGACTGTTTTTTTAGAACATAGATCAAAACAGAAGCCTTCGAAGTAAAACCTCTGGAAATCAGATTAGAGATGCTACTAGAACAGGGTTTCTAATCAAAAATTTCGAAAAAAGGAGATTCGGGTAAAAAAGGTTTTTTTTATTTTAGCCAGTGCTTATTGCTATTTTAGAGAGAAAAGAAAAAGATTTCGACTACAAACTTCAAAATAAAAAAAGATTTTGTGCCCCGAAAAAAGGACAACCCTTTTTATAGAGAACAATTGCAAACCCTGTACTAAAAACAAAAAACCTTATAAAAAGTTTATGCTTGCAGTGATAATATTAAATAATTTAAAATAAGGTTTTTCGACACAAAATTTCTTTCATCAATGTTCAATCATTTAATTCTTCCTGTTGTAACAAAAATATTATGATTAATTACTTTAGAAAAGGTTTAACAAATAAAATTCAGTCTAATTTTATTCATAAATTGTCCTGCATGAAAAAAATCTGTTTGTTTTTATGAAATATAAAGTTTTGAATAACTTATTAGTTGATTAATTTTTTTCTATTTTAATAATAAAAACTAATTCTTTTTGGAGACATAAATTTTGATTTTCAAAGAAAACTGTGCTTTTGATTAACAAAATATTTTGTAAGCGCAAACGCAGAAAGTAGCTTTCAATTTTGTGTTTTTGCTTGTTAGTTAAGGCAAAATGTTTAATAATAAAATTTAGTGGAATTCATTTTCTTTTTCTGTACTATTTATAAGTGTTGACATAAACAAGTGAAATGGAAAAAAAATAAGTGTTTTCTATATGATTTTCGGTAAAATATCGAATACCGACCATTTTCGAATTTTACTTTTTTGAAAATTTAGATCAAATTGTTTATTTTCAAAGTAAAAGTGTCTGGAAAGCCTGCCTTATGCTAGAATCTCATCCTGGATCGAATCTGTGAGATCAAATCTAGATAATTTTATAGGCTGATATATAGCTATTTTGAGTAGGTAGGCCGGGATTACCTATTTAGTGAATATTTTTTAGCCTTTAAATGATATTTTGGTCTGGTCTCAGCGGATTTGGTTCGGGTGGGATTTTGGTATGAGGCATACTTTTAAAAACGTTTACCTCGAAAATTGACAATTTAGATCAAAATTTTCATGAAAAAAATTAATTCATGATCGGTAATCGATAGCCGTCCATGAATTTCGACAAAAAAGTATTGTTTTTCGAGAACAGCAGCATTTTTATCCCATTCAGGTACTTATCTAAATTTTTCACTTTAAGCAGTCTTTCTGCATCAAATGTTCATTCCACAGTTGTCAAAAATGTTTTTTTTTTCAAAATACCTTAAGCCAGTGAGAAAGTCAGTGAGCTAGATAGACGAATAGAAAAAAATTTAAGCTGAAATCATTTTTTGATTTTTTTAAGTCTCCAGTTTCACACAGCAAAGCCTTCCTTACTTTTTAAAGCAATTTTTGCTGCAATTTTTTGTTCTCTGTCATATTTTCCTCAAACTGCTTGCCACAGGAACGGCCATAACATTTGTAATTTTCATATTTAAGGATCAAGAACGTTTTGAAAAATTAACACATTTCTTTTTGGGGTTCAATCAGAATCAGTTGAGAAAACTCAAAAGACAAAGTATTGATTTTGGGCTGATAGGTAGGGGTCAATTATTAGAAGAAGGTCGATTAATCGAGGAAGTAACCACTTTTTGACTCATGCATTGTAAAAATATTCGTCTTTTATTTTGATAAAAAACAACCAAATCTAATTTTTTAAATTTTTAGCGATGAAAATTAATAGTAATGTTGGTTTGGATATCTTATCATTCCTAAAAAGCGAGGAAATTGACCAAATTCAGATGGTCAACATGGGCTTAAGGAGAATAGTCAAAAACTATCGGCATGTATTGCCATTGCCGCAGCTGGAATCTCTAGAGCTGTGAGTTTGTATTTTTAAATACAAAAAAATATGCAGTCAAAAAAGTTTGAGTCTTTAGGCTTTACACCTGTTACGAAAAACAAGAGACGAAGACAAATTAACCCTAACACTACCGAAAAAAAACTAGCGTTGTATACCGTGGGGTCAATATGACCCCAAAACAAAAAGTAGTCAAAATAGTTCCAAATTATCGAATCTATTCCACAAAAAGTAAATGACTTTATTGATCACTACACTCATAACAAACTCAGTTACAAATAATCAGTTACAAATACAATAAACCTATCAGAAAGAGTACTCCAAGAAAACGTCGAAATTCTTCTATGGTGATGCTTTTCCACACATTTGCAAGAACACGCTAGCCTTCTTTGTTTGTCATCTCGACGATCGTCTAAAGTAGATAAATGACACCATCTAATAAATGACCAAGCATTACCTGAACAATTTCCGAAGTCAAAAACAAATCGATAGAGCTCTCAATGGAATCCACTCGGTGAATTGCATAGGCTGTTACTCCCTCTTTCTGCTTCAGGACATTTTCGGCTGACAATCTTCCCCGATTTGCTGGAGGCTGAGAATTCCAAACTTCTTTTCCATTCTTAGACGCATACGACGGAACCACTTCGACTTCTTCACCACCACTGAGAGATTCGCTACTACTGGAAGCATCACCGCTGAGAGAGTCGATTTCACCTTCATCCGACGATGGCACATATTCACTTGGAAAATCTTCGCTACTTGAGCTACTAGGCATCGGTCTAAAAAAGAGAAATGGAGATATAGAAACAACTAAAATAATGAAATAGTATATTGGGGTCATATTGACCCCACGGTATACACTGCTGCTTTTTCATACACCAACAAAAATAAATCGCCAAATCATAGGAAAAGTAGTCAAAATGTAGTTAACAAAAAGACAAACAAAGTCAGAAAAAATCAGCCTTTCACAATGTCTAAAAAAAATTTACAGCTTTTTCAAAAGTGCTTTGGGGTCACATTGACCCCATGGTGGTGTTAGAGTTAAATTCATGATCGAATTCTGAACAACAGTTTTAACACCAAAGCCTTAAGACAATATTAACGGGTGTCCCAAAAGTTTGTTTCCGATGAATTTAAAAAAATTGAATTCCAGTAATTATACAAAAGAAGTTGGATATTTTGAAAGGCCCCTTCTCGACAATCATATTTTTAAAAATTGTGGTTTTTGTAGCTATTAAACTGGGCTAAAAAAAGCCTTACATTTAACGCAGCGCTTAAAGGGCATACTCGCCGCCGATGGAAATATTTTGAAAGGCGGGTACCAGGTCAATTCAAACGAGAATTATTTTAAATAAATTTTAGTTGAGTACCCTGCAAGGAATAAGTAATCAAAAACACTTCCTTTATTAAATAGCATCGGTGGCCTTGTGGGATAGAGGTGGCGAACTGCGAAAGTTGGTCATCAGTTCGATTCCCACCGGAGCTACATTTTTCCTCGACCTTTCCATAATTTCGTCAAATTAATTCTCTTTTGAATTTCGCTGGTACCCGCCTTTCAAAAAATTCCCATCGGCGACGAGCATGCCCCTTTAACGCCTAATCAAAATTTCAATCGCTACGCTTTCGCCGCCAGGCGGCGGCGAAATTTTTTTGAAGCCGCCTCCGCCGGAGGCATAGGCGGGAAAAATTTCAAGAGGCCGGCAGAAGCGGAGGCGGATTCGAAAACTTCGCTATGGCGGTTGCGAAAAATAAAATGCCGCCAGACGGCGGTGGTTTTTTTGAAGGTGCCCAACTATCCTGGGTAACACCATCTGGGTATGAGCACCTGGGTACAACCACCTGGGTACTACCACCTGGGTACTACCACCTAGGTGCCACCTGAGTACCACCGACTGGGTACTACCATCTGGGTACGACCGACTGGATACCACTACCAGAATAAAACTCAAAGATAGTGAAAAGAATAGCTAGACGACTACCAAACCACTACTGTACCAAAAGTTAGGGCGCAAATTCAATTTTTTCAATCTTTTGTATACTAAAATGTGTTTTTTCAACTTCTAAGGCGCATAGCTCGCTGGGGATGTGAAAATATGGTGTTGCACTTTCGAAAAGGGCACATCTCCAGAGAATTCTGGACTGTAACTCTAATATTAAAACATAAAATCGTAGGCCACTTATGCTGCCAACAAACTTTGTAGTCAAAAACGTGACGGACATAGTCCAAATACTATATAGAGATAACGAACATTTTCGCAATGGGATTTACATTTATAATTTATAGACATAACTTGGACCTCAAGTCAGGCGACACAAGCACCTACCAATGGCCCCTGTTCGACAACTCTGAATACTCTATTCTAGAGCAATTTTCTGTGCCTAATAGAATTATTCTGGGTTCAAAGCTCAGTCAAATGCCTGCTGATATCAGTCTGATGCCATTTATTTACAATTATGAGCCGCCTAGAAGAGTGGAGCTTAAATTGTGCTAACAGCCAGCTAAATCGACGCTTCAGAGTGATTTTGGACAACTCTGTTAATTTGGAAGTATTGCTTTGGCTAGACGATGCTCCAAGCTCCATTTTAAAAGCATATATTTTGAGTCAAATTCAATCCTGAGTTTGTGGAGCTATTGGAAGACTTACAACTTGCTCATCTTCTCGACTTACTGCCATTTAGCAGATTTTTCAAATATGTGGAAATATCCTACTCACAATTTCTTCCCATTCCTCACTGAAAGCATCAAAGGCTACAGACTTGCAATGATGTTTATTGATCACAGTCTTCAACTAATTGAGTGGATTCAAAATGATAATAACACTAGAGGCTTTGAAGAAATCCAACTGGATATAAGTTCGGCTAATGAAGATTTAGCTGATGATTTGATTCAGGTTACCTTAAAACACCTAAAGAAAAATTATTAAAAAAAGGACTGCCTGAATTTTTTTCACTTATTTAAAAAATAGTGTTTAAACGACTCCTAAGTAATTATTGTATGCTTATAACGATGAAAAAGTTATTTTCGGACATTTTCCACACAAAAAATGGATTTTTTGAAAATTTTTTTTTTGACTTTTTGCCTTGGGGTACCAAGGCAAATTACTTTGTGTTAAGGTATACTACCCGTTTTGGTCACTGTGGCTGGGCAAAAAGAGTCTCTTTATGCATTTTTCATTAAGAGTCTTGCTCGGAATCATGTCTAAGGTAAGTGTGTGCGCGCATCTCTAACTCCAAGTCCCCTGCGCCACCTTCGGGAGCGCAGAGGGCTTGGGGCTCCCTTCGGGGCGCAGGGGCTTGGGGGCTTGGAGTTCAGATGCGCACACCCACATACCTTAGACGCAAATCACTCGAAAGTGACTCTGGATGCATAAAAATGTATGCATACCAGAGTTTCTTTACGCGGTAGGCCCCAGTCAACAAAACTATGTTCAAATTCCATCATTTTGGGTATCCAGGTACACTTTCAGGTTAGATTGCCTTGGGCGACCAAGGCAAAAAGTCGAATTTTAATCAAAAAAAAATTTTTTCAAAAATTGATTTTTGTGTGGAAAGATGTCCGAAAATAACTTTTTTTTTATCGTTTTAAGCATATAAAAGTTACTTAGGAGTCGTTTAACACTATTTTTAAATAGTGAAGAAACCGACCCAACAAATGCGACTCGCTACACTTGTGACTCGCTACTGCGACTCGCTACAACAGAAAACGGATTTCTAAGCAAATAATTTTCTCCGAAGAGATTTTTTGACCTATTTATTAGTAGTGCGATTTTCAAAATATGTAAAGGCTAAATTTATTGTGTGGAACTTTGTTGTAACACCAAGATCACAATAGAGCCAAAAACTGAGCATAATAAAAAAAATAGTGAAACAGTGTGGTGTATTAGGTTTGATAGGACCGAAACTGCGGTTCACCCACCCGCCCTCAAAATCAGGGATAGGTATCCCTGGTCCAGGTGGATATCCAACCAAACCAAATGGTCGTCCACTTCGATCAATTTTTTTTCACGTTTTTCATGTTCCAAAACCTGTTTTCTGGACTTATTCGGCATGCTGAGATGGTCTGATAATTGCAAAATGCCGTTTTGTAAAGTATTCTCGAGTTTTGGTGAAATCGAGTTTTGGCAGAATCAATTATTTCCCAATACTCAAAAAATACCATACAAAACCTTATTTTACTATTATCAAACCATCTTTAGCATGTCCGAATTATTCCATAAGAACAGGTCTCGGGACATGAAAAACGTAAAAAAAATTGGTTTGGTTGGCTTGGCCACTTGGTTTGGTTGGATATTTACACTATTTCACGTGTGATAGGAGGATTTGTTTTTAAATCTGACTCAATTTAATTTTCCGCTTAGTGAACCAGATGGGTACCTCATGATTCATGTATGAACTCAGGACATTTAAAACAAGAAAACCTTTGAACTAATATACAGTCGACGCTCGATTTAAGGACGCTCGATACAAGGACGCACTCGATTTAAGGACAGGGTTTGGCGCTCCCCCGGCTGTCCTTAAATCGAGCGTCGGCTGTTTTCATAAAAAGATTATACCAAAAAAATCAAACCCTTTTCTGTTGTAGCGAGTCGCAGTAGCGAGTCGCGGCAACCGGACATTTGGCATAAATTGTGCCAAATGTCCGCCGGAGGAAAACTTTTTTAGCCCACTTTTGGCGACGGAACGAGCTGATTTTTTCAGGATCAGTAACTGGTGACCATAAAGTTCGGAATGGACTTTTGAACTAATTTTTAGCAATAAAATTTATTCCCAAAAATATTCCAAACATAGGGTTTTGTAGGCCTTTTCTTCCTCTTTCGATTGGTATATTTAACTTAGCTTGATTATTTTGGATAAGTAACCGTTTGCTTCAAACTTGTGAGGTTATTTTAAGAAATTTAGCAGCGTTTTCATCACTTTTAGTGATCAAACTTTTTATTAAATTTCGAGCGTCATGACAAAATTTTATTGCCATGTTGTAGCGCAGCTCAAAAGCTACAAACCCGATATTGCAGAATAATTTTTCAAAATTTGATTGTTGAGATATGGCCTTTTGGAAAAAATCAATTCTTGAAAAAATGACCAAATGCAAGTTTTTGCCAATTTTCGGATTTTGGTCATTTTTCAAGAAATTGATTTTTTCCAAAAGGCCATATCTCAACAATCAAATTTTGAAAAATTATTCTGTAATATCGGGTTTGTAGCTTTTGAGCTGCGCTACAACATGGCAATAAAATTTTGTCATGACGCTCGAAATTTAATAAAAAGTTTGATCACTAAAAGTGATGAAACGCTGCTAAATTTCTTAAAATAACCTCACAAGTGTTTGAAGCCAAACGGTTACTTATCCAATATAATCAAGCTAAGTTAAAATATACCATTAGAAAGAGGAAGGAAAGGCCTACAAAACCCTATGTTTGGAATATTTTTGGGGAATAAATTTTATTGCTAAAAATTAGTTCAAAAGTCCATTCCGAACTTTATGGTCACCAGTTAGATATAGCTGAGAAGAATTGATCCTAAAAAATCAGCTCGTTCCGTCGCCGAAAAGTTGGCTAAAAAAATTTCCTCCGGCGGACATTTGGCACAATTTATGCCAAATGTCCGGTTGCCGCGAGTCGCAAGTATAGCGAGTCACAGTAGCGAGTCGCAATCGTAGCGAGTCGCAGTAGCGAGTCACAATTTATAGCGAGTCGACGTTTTACCCAAAAAAGTTGGTCTCCCTGTTGTTTTCTTTGCAAAAAAATTTCTTTCAAAAATTTTCAATCATGATTTATTTAACTACTTTTTGAGGCTTCGAGTAACTTGTATATGGACCTGACTATTTCGGCCAAAATTTTTCGGCATTCATTTTTTCTGCATTGAGGAAAAAATTATTACCATAAAATTATTACCATAAAAATTATTACCATAAAATTATTACCAGTATTACCTTCAGTTAGTACCGAAAATACAAAAGTTCGGGCTTCAAAATTAGCCATTTACAATCCATATCTGAATACACAATTTTGAATAAAAATGCCCAGTCTGACACTAAAAAAGGGAGTTGGATATTTTTAGAGTTTGTGAAGCTCTACAAAATGAGTGGTCGTCCATTTCAAAAAAATAAACAATATTGGGTTCAAAAGCGAAGCAAATTTGAAAAACGTTAACTGTAGGGTGCCCGTTTAATAGAGGTCATACGGTAAATGGTTTTTCGAGACTTTTGAAAGAAAAAAATTTCAGAAAAAAAAAACAAGGAGACTAAGGCAATTTTTGAGAGTGATGAGAACATATATGATGGAAAAAACATTCTTTATTTAAAAATTTCGTGTTGAGAACCTTGTACTTATTCCATAATTTTTTAGAAAACCGTTTTCAGATGGTGTTTGTACTCTGAGAATCCAGACAACTTAGCACAAGATTTGGAAGTAACTTTGACATTAAGTATGGTTACTTTCCCCAATATGGAGCAGTATGGATTGCTGAGTTATTTTGATGTTGACCAAGGCGATGCCTTACACCAAGAACACTATAAGTTGGTTAATGTTCACAAAGGTACTGAATTTGAGCTTCACCTGGAAGGAGAAGATGATGTTCGTTTGATGAAAATAAAAATAGCGAAGATAACATGATTTCTAACCTTTTTTATGATTTATAGTCTAATTGACAAGACCATATTTTTTTTAACACAATAAAACATTTGCACGTGAAATGAAGATGGAAATTTTCATCCTTTTCGACAAAAATCATAGTTTTAGAACAGCGAGAGTGAGAGTTCGGCACTTGTTTACTTCGGTGGGCCCCTAATATAAATTCAAGTTTTTTCTTGAGCGAAGCCTTAAGATAGTACATGTTTTAGAGGAAACTCAAGTGTGTGTGTCTTAATATGCGTCCTTTTAAGTTTTAGTGGTATCCGCACAGTGAGTTGCTGTCAAAAAAGTGGGCTTTTGTAGCAGGGGTCCCCCGAAGTGAATAAGTGCCGAGAGTTCATCTACTTTGAAAAACATATCGTAAACCTCTAATAGTAGCCCTCGCCCGATTAAAAATCTTGTTTTTGGCATTGTGCTTTAGACCACCTTTTCAAAACATGTCTTAGGCAAGTTAACACTTATTTTGTAACTTATCTCAATTATTTCGCGTTTAAATAGACTTTATTAGACGCATTTGACGTCTTTAAAGTCTAGCTAGTGTACATAAGTCTATTTAGAGGTCACGTCTATTTTAGACCTAAGTCTAAATTAGATGTAAGTCTATTTAGACGTACGTCTTTTTAATATAATTTTGATGGTTTTTTAGTAATTTATATGCAAACCTATAAATCTGCATCGAATTCACGTTCTGCATGGTTGATTTTCTCGTAAAAATGCTGTTTTGTTTAGAAATTACTGTCAAACTTCAAATTCCACTCGAGACAAAAAAAAATCGAATTAAAATGTTTGATATTTTTGAAATTTGAAATTTAACAATGATAATTTTTAATTTTAAAGAGCACTTTCATATGCAAATTGATCATGCTAAACACCAATTCGTCCAGAAAAACTGAGTACAAATACAAAAGCAAAAATTTCACGACCAGAATTATCTATTTGACACGACTAGGGTTGTCGACGCGTCGAAATTTTCGACGCGTCGAGTCGAGTCAAAAGTCGAAATTTTCGATGCGTCGAGTCGAGTCAAAAGTCGAAAATTTTTCTACACGTAAAATTGAAGGTCAAATTTTTTCCGAACTGGCAGGTATATAGTCTAACCACTACCCTAACTATAAATTATCACAACTACAACAAATTACAACAACTTTCTCGTTGACAAGCTAACTTAACTGTACCGAAATGGTAGTATTCAGGTATTCTACCGGTCAGTGGCGCGTGGAGTTAGTTCTGAGTCCGGTGCCAAAATATGGCTCAATCCCCACTTTTGATTTTTCATTAAAATTGCTTGGTATGCCAGAAGAGTGAGTAGGGTACCAGTTGAGTTGGTAGAGCTACCAGGTGTGTGAGTAGGAGTACCAGGTGAGAGGGTAGAGGCGAGTGAGTAGTTGTACCTGCAGAGTGGGCAGGTGATCCGAGAGAGTAGGTATGAAAGCCAGGAGAGTGAGTAGGTTTGCCAGACGAGTGAGTAGGTGTGTCGAGAACGCAAGTGCGACATTCAGTAAAGGAAGGTGAGCAACGAGCATGAATAGGTGAGCCAGGACAGGGAATAAGGTGAGCCAGAAAGGTGCTAGGTGGGCAAGAAGTGTATGTAGGTGTACCAGAATAGTCAGTAAGTAGAAGCGCAGATAGTGGTGCCCTGAGAATAGGTAGATCGGCCATGAGAGAGACTAGGGGTGCCGGGTAAATGAGAGGTATGCCGAAAGTTAACTCAGGTAGGAGAGTAAGAAGGGAGCCCCAAAAGTTGGTAGGTCAGCCAGGAGAGTAGGTAGGTGAGAAGAGAATTGAGCAGCTTGATTAATAAATTTAATTAGCAGCTTGACCAAGGCGAGGGTGGTCCACCGAAAGGCGGCCCCGAGCTAGTGGTCATCATTATTCGACTGCAGCGGAAGAAAAACCTTGTTTTGGAAAGTTAGAAATTTTAGGTGTTGAGACGAAAAGCAACGTGTCAAAATATTCGAATCGACGCGTCGGGTCGAATGTCGAAAGTCGAAAAATTTCGACTTTTCAACGTGAAAAGTCGAATTCGACGCGTCGAGTCGATAACCCTAGACACGACACTTCGAAAACCCAGTAACACTAGGTCAGACCCGCAAAATATAATACTGATTTTTCCAGTGTTTTAGATATTTTCCTTTATTGGTGCCCCACTTCAGATTTTTTAAAACGATGCAGGTAAAATGGACTTGAAATTTTTTAAAACGGTGTAGGTAAAATGGCCTAAAAATTTTTGGTGGCACGCCCCCCGTCACAAATTTCAGGGGTAAAAAGATTGAAATTTTTTTAAGCAGTGAAAAGTAGTTCAGAAGATGGTCTTGAGTCATTTTTCGAAAAAAAAAAGAGTAGGGAAGGACTAAAGATTTACCATCACGCTGAGCAGATGTCCATATAAATAAGGTAAGGATATCCTGGCATACTATTTTCTGGTCCTGAAAATAGGTATTTATTTAGGGCACGTAGCTACCCTAATACTGAGGTTTCAGTAAATTTGTTATTTTGGTACTATCAAAATTTATTTAACTTTTACGTAATTCAGAATTTTCGGGCTTGTAGGTGGATACTCAGGTACCTACCTACTTTCGAGGTGGATAGGGAACGAAAAACAGGTCAAATTATCGAAATGACATGTCTTCCCTTCAAGACAAAACATACCTTAAATACCGTATTTTCTCTATTGAACGCCCCGGGGAGTTATTTTTCAACCCTTAAAAAATCGGAAAAGATTGTTTCGATTTTGAGATTTTTGGGTGCTCAACCAAAATCTGAAAAGTGGAATTAGGTAAACTCGTGCTAATTAAGAAAACGCAAAAAACAGATTTGCAAAATTATTATTTTTTGGCTGAGATATAGGTCACTGAAGGGGGGCGTTTATTAGAGAGGGGGCGTTTATTGAAGAGGGTGCGTTTAATAGATAAAATACGGTAACCCCCTTGAAACAACGGATGGTATTTTATTTAGCCTCCTAATTACTGAAAAGTGCCCCCTATTTTTGTTCTTGCTATCTTATACGATTTTATCAGTCGTAAGGGTAATTTTGGTTACTGAATAAGATTTTAGTGTCAGTTTTACTGGTTTGAGAGAGCCATGAGAGGTCTATGACACCTTTGTCAGTCGATCGTGGATGTCAAATTCGTATAATCATTAGTGCCGTGAATCATACATACCGTATTTCCTCTAATTGCCCCCCCCCCTAACTTCAAGTTGTCTGAAAATCCTGTTTTCATCTACTGTTTGAGCTGTCTAACTAGTGCCTGCGAGGGATTTCAAAAATCTAACAGGCACTTTTCACACAGCTCAAACAGTAAATAAAAACGAGAGTTTTGAAGCACTTGAAGTTTGAAAAAAATTCATGCTTTTAATTGGCGCCTGGGGGGCAATTAAAGGAAATACGGTATATTTTCAGAAACTCATACAACTGACACTCTGGAAAAAACTCATGCTGAAGACGATGGCGCGGGTCCTTTTTGCTTCAATCATTGACCAAGTTGGTGAAAGCGGGTCGAGTAGCTAAGCGATCAAATCGAGAAGCGGTCAAAATCCAGATGGATACCCACAGATTTTCAAGTATTGCGCCATGATCCTCATACTACACCTACGCTCATAATATACTCAAATGATTGAAAGGAATCCAGCTTTCGAATGATTATAAGCACAAGCTCTTTTTGTTTGCAAAGTTGGGAAAAATCACCATTTGTTTGCTGGGGTAGGGATTTTCGTAATGTCCTACTTCCACTTTCTACAAGCCATAACTTTGTTTAGAGATGACATATAGCTAAATTTTCATATAAAAAAGTACGAACAGGATCTGGCAATTATTTTGACATTATATGAAGCAACATTTTGTGATCAAATTGTGACAAAATATACTAAATTAATATATAAGTCGTAACACAAGTTTCTCATAACTTTTTTTTACTACAGAAAACCTCAATTCAGACACCGGATTCATGTTCAGCATGGTTAATTTGCATGTAAAACTCTTTTAAAATTGAAAAGTCAAATTTTGAATTCCTCTCAAGACAACAAATATTCGATTATCGAAATTATAGTATATTATGAGCGTAGGTGTAGTATAAGGATCATGGCGCACCACTTGAAAATCTGTGGTGATCCATCTGGATCGCCACAGATTAGGTAAAAGTAGGTAAAAGCCTAATTTAGTCTAAAAGAAAAACAAACTTGATTGGCGGAAGTATAATATTGGCCAAAACTCGACTGGTACAAGTGAACGATTGGCACAAACGCGATTGACAGAATCATTATATTGGCCAAAACCGGATTGGCTGAAACAAAAGATTAGCCAAAGTCCGACTGGCGGAACACCAAGGCTGGTTGAAAAAGATTATTTGCCATAATCAAATTTGCCTTGTGACGAAGCTTGGCCAAAAAACGACTGGCCAACTCCCCGCTCGCCCGAATATTGTCAGTGAGAAAAATCAATTTGTAAAAACAGAATTTCGAAAAACGAGCTAGAAAAAAATATGACCATTTCGAAATAGGGGAATTTCTTGTCACACCCTGTATTACCACTGGTATTATTTTTTAATCATTACAAGAATTTTTTTAATTAGGCGTGGTCTTGTGCATGAAATGTTATAAGCGAAAATTTTATTGACCATGAGAAAACTGTGATTACTTAACTTATCTGGGTGTGGTCATTTACCATTTTAAAGGTCGAGCAGCAACCCAGATAAGTTAAGTAATTACAGTTCTTCTCATCGTCAATAAAATTTTCGCTTATAACATTCCGTGCACAAGACCACGCCTAATTTAAAAAAAAATTCTTGTAAAGATTAAAAAATAATACCAGTGCTAAATACAGGGTGTGACAAGAAATTCCCATTTCAAAATGGTCATAATTTTTTTCTAGGTCTTTTGTCGAAACTCTGTTTTTAGAGATCGATTTTTATTGCCGACAATATTTATAAAGTGTGAAATGTCGCAAATACGATATTTGCTTGGTCTCCTTGTAGTTTCGATCCTGGTCACTGGGTGGCCCCTGGATAGGCAAAACCCAAACCAGAGGGGACCAAGCGAAAATCGTGTTTTTGACATTTTACATTTTAAGAAATCGATTGGTAAAAACAGATCTTCGAAAAAGAATAATCTGGAAAATTTATGACCCTTAAAAAGTACAGGACGTTTCACCGCCACTAAATTGACCGCCAGCCTCTTTTCAGCGCCACTGATTTCATCGCCACTAACTTGACCGCGCCTAAATTGACCGCCAGCCAAATTTTGACCGCCAATTTTTAGATCTGAACTACTTCAATTTTTCAAAAAGATGTGTAACTAAATTGTAGCCCTGAGTGTCAGCTACACTTTGGTACTAAAACTTTTGAAAAAAAATTAATTTAAATTTTAAAAAGCGCTCTTTTGGTGATAATCTGACACGTCTTTCATCACCAAATCAGCGCCCTTTGAAGTTTACATCTATTATTGTTTTATTTTTCCAAAAGTTTTAGTACCGAAATTTAGCTGACATTTGGTTAAAAACTTAAAAAAAATACAAAAGTTCAGATCTTAAAATTGGTATAAATATGCTGGCGGTCGAAATATGACTGACGGTCAATTTAAGCGGCCGTCAAAATTTGGCTGACGGTCAATTTAGACGGCGGTCAAATTAGTGGCGGTGAAATATACTGGCGGTGAATTAGTGGCGGTGAAACGTCCTGTACCCTTCAAAAGTGTTAGAATTTTTCGAAACACCGTGTATTATAAATGTGATGACAAAAATTGCTTATCAGTAGCACTTTTGTGAACTAGTAGACAACAAAGTATTCAGACTATAGATATAAAAGCGAATGTTCTAAAGATTAAGCATTCACTTGAACATGAGCTCTAACTTTCAGACTATTGTTTTTTTGGTCAGCTTTTTAGTCTTCCTTAATGCATCAGCTATTGATCGCAATCATGAGCATCAGGTGTTTGGAGAGCAAGGTCTGTTAAACCTTCAATCAGGTGGTAAGCACATTATCCATGTCTACAACACCCAATCCAATGTCAGTCTTCGAGCGTCCCCTAATGCTCATACCAGCGCTATTGTCTATGGCAACAATTTGACTATTAGTGGCCTTGCCTTTAATAGCTTCGAATTTTTACTGTCTTTTACTGTCATCAAGGCAATCACTCTATTTCTTCCATCTACACCAATTCTAGTGTGTCTATAAACAATAACGCTGGTCACAATTCTTCGCTCCACTTTTACACCACTCCTGGCTCCAATTCTTCTATTTTTATGAATGCTGGCTGGAACTCCACTGTCTACGTTCATTCCGCTAGTCATACAAACACTTCTATTTACTTAAATGACACTGCTGTGGCTAATTCCAGTATCTTTTTGTTTCTGGTAATGAGTCACTACACAATGCTAACTTTTATATCTTCAACGCTGATTCCAACTTAAACCTTCAAGTAAATGGCCAGCTCAATCGCAGCTCTTCAGTGCACCTCTTCTCTAATGCTTACAGTAGACCTAATATTAGTGTGTGTGAAATCAATTCCACTCTGCATTTGCATGAGGCGCCAGGCTCAAACACCACCTTGACGGTTATAGCTAAAAACAATTGGAACTCGTCTGTGGTTGTGCATAGTGGTATGAACTCAACTAGTGTGGTGCTATTAGTGGCTACCAGAGGATGGAACTCTACCATGATGGTTGGCAATGTCGATTCCACTGTTCAAGTCCAAGTAAACCCGAACTGGGGCAACTCATCACTTCAAATTCAACAGTCTAATGCAAAAATTAATGTCACAGCTGTAATTTTGCCTCAAAAATAATGAATAACAGTGAGGATATAAAGATATGAATGTGTGATGTGACAATAAAAGTATTTTATAAAAAAAGTTGCTCGCAAAAAAATTTAGTTTGAAACCTGGGCATGTGTTACACTATTTGGGGTAGCCCAAAAATGCGTTTTTTCAGGTATTTCAAGTATTTCATATGCCCTAAAAACGATAGAAACGGCAAAAAAAAGTGTGGGGAAGGACATTTTTCGAAAATTTCGTTTGCGCTAGTTTTTCGTTTGCTTGGTCCTCCTGTGGTTTTTAGCCATTTTTTGCAATTGAAAAATGGACGCTACTGGAAAATACCCTCCCAAAAATCTACTGCGATATACTTTCTCCAATCATTTTTGGAGGGTACCTAGAACCACCATTTTGAAGAAAAAAGTTGTGCAAAAGCCCTTGTTAGTAATAGCCAGGCCCTGGGCCTAAGCCTACGGGACTGAGCCTAATCGAAAGCCTAAGCCTAAATTATTGGGTGAGGTATATTCCAGTAGCGGAAGTTCTCGTCCGCAAATGTTCGTCCGCAAATGTTGCGTACGCAAGATTTGATGCGCAAAAGTTGAGGCGCAAAACCTCATCCGCAAAGCTTTGTCCGCAATAATCACGTCAAAATATTGTCCGCAAGTCTGGCAAACCCGGGAGGTGCACTATATCGAGGTTTGACTGTATCTATTTTACACTTCCGGCAATCACTTACGATTTATCCATCAAAACTATGACTGTTCTCTTTGCTTTGGCAGATCGCTATATTAAAAAAAGTTTGAAAAATTCCGTGAATCATTATTTTAGACAATTAGTTTTAGTTAGTCCATATCAAATAAAAGTCAGTAATAATTTGTATACTGATCATTTTATTTCTGCTTAAGAAGATATCAGTTTTTTAGAAGGCAGAATATTCTGCAAAATATTAATTGACGACCATTTTTAACTAACCTTTGAAACCTTTGATTTGAAAAAACGACAATTTCGACAGTGAATTTTTTAGAAAGAAATTACTATAGCCCCATTCATATTCCCGCGCGGGCACGGGACAATTTTTCAAACTTTTTTGTCTCTATCTCGGCTCCCAGCGATCATTTTTCACCGACTTTATCAAATCCATGAGAAAATCAACCATGCTCTACAACATAGGAATAATAGATTTGCCTGAATCACTACTGAATACGGTTTAGGCTGTTACGCAGGTCAATATCCCGCGGGACAAATCCCCAGATTTGCCCGCGGTATATTTATTAGTTGTGCCGTGTAGAGCAGGATTGATTTAACCTGAAATCTGCTGTCCGGATTGAGAAAAGACGTGTACCGTGGCTTTGGGGCACCTGTCTTGTGTTCCGTGTCCTGCGGGAATATGAATATGGCTTATTCAAATCTCGTTCTGGATCCGAATCCGTTGAGATCAAGTTCAAAAAATTTCAGGTATATTAGATACTTTTTAAAGTCGGCAAGTAGAAAGAATTTACTGTGTGGTCTACTCAAAAAGCCAATATCTAAGCTGTCTGGACAATCTTCGAATCTAATCTAGACTGTCGATTTAAAAAAAAAAGTTTCAAAGGTTTGATCAAAAATTGTCGTCACTTGATAGCCATCCGCCAAGTTCCGGTACTGAATAAAATTCTCGCAGATTCAAATCACAGCTCCAGCGTTTCTGTTTTTGCTAAATCTTGAGACCACGAAAAAATGCATTATACATTGAGCTTCTTTTTCTAAACGAAGCTGCTTTTTTACATACCCACTTACATTTTGCTGTACAGTCAACCTCGATTTAACGTCGCTCTTATAGCCAGTGCTAAGATAATATTAAATCGAGAGTGACGCTGAATCTGAATTCAGTCAAAGCCGACCAAATTGGTCTTTTTTGACTGACATTAAATGAAGGGTGGACTGTAATCACTTTGCGATTTTTCTGACTCCTGTAAAGTACTTAAACAGTTTTTTTTTTCCTCTTTTGCAGTTCAGAACACTGTTCAAAGTCCGTCGTAACATACACTGGCCTATGTTAAGCACAGTTTAAAATGGGGCTAAAGTAAAGAACACCAACTCCCAGAATTTCGCCTTGGTCCTGAAGCTGACCTTTTCAATCATTTGTTTTCGCTATTTTTCATAAAAGTTATGGGCTCTGTTGATCTTTAGGTCCTCCCAAATTTGCCTTGGTCCCCCCTTTGGATTTTTTTCAAATTTTTTGTCCCATGGTCTCGTTGTTATTTATTGTGTTTCCAAATAGCCTACGATTCATTTAAACGCGTTTATACTTAAATACACAGCTACACAGACCCAGAACTAAACATTATAGATCAAAGATATTTGGAGAACGAATTTACAGCAGATATCCCATCCTTTAGCTCGGCAGTTCTGGCGAAACACAGCTTCTTGTACGTAGCCGGCCATATTAGCGTCGCTTGTACCGTAGAGCCTTTTGACCTTGTGTTTCATATGAGCCCATTGACCTTCGCACTTGTTCGTGTGGATCCGGAAATTCTCTCCTTCTTCGACGACAGTTCTCGCAAATTGCCGCTTGTGGCAAATGGTGAAATGCTTGTAACCTACCGAGCGACTGGCTGCTTTCCCAATGTTCGATATGCAGGCCACTCGTCACTGATGATTGTTGTGCCCGGCCGAATCTTCTTTTTGATGATGCGAAGAAGGGTCTTCTTTTTGCGATCTGGAACCCGGCAGGCAAATGCTAGGCCACCATTCCCCCATTCAACTCCACCGAACACCCATTGACTTGTACCTATTCGTCGCCGGCGCGATTGTATTTGCGTTTGCATATAGATGACTCATCAATTTCAATAAAGCGAGGACCTAAAAGTCAATAGAACCAAGTTATGTTATATCGAGCGTGCGCTGTATTTACTAAAAGATCACAGTTTTAATGAAAAATGTATAGGGTGTTTTTTATAAACGGCCTAGTTTGTTTTGCCGTAAGTTTTCGAATTTTCTTAATTAAAAAGAGCCGAGTTTGGACATTTTGTTGATACAAAAGATGCCGATAACTAGAGTTGGCCAACGAGTAATTAACCGAGTAATTAGCCGAGTAATTACTCGCTAATTACTGCTAATTACTTCGAGTATTTGACCGGCAACAAAAAATCGGACAAATACTTTTTGAACTCTCGTAAAAATATAGGAGAGATCTCAGTTAGAGATCAGAGTTTTCATTTCGAATTATTTTGTTTATGCGGTACGGTCGTCTGTCTCGTATTTTATCGCTCGCTTGGTGTCTATCACTTGTTTTTTTACTGTGTTTGACTCTTTTGACCGTTTGATTTACTAAGCCGTGTTGCGACCTGCCATTTTTAGCAGTAGTATTTAGCATACCTTCAAGTAATTAACGTGTAATTACTCGGTTAATTACCCGGTTAGTTACTCCAAAAGTATTTTACCGGTAAATTGCCCAACCCTACCCATAACACTTCATCCGAATCATTAACAAATTAAACAAAATAAATCAACATCAATTTCAATAAATTGTTGAGGATCTTCTTAGCTGAAAAAGCTGAAAGTCAAAGATCAATGTTAAAGAAAGTCTTCGAAGGTCAAAGAACAAACCATCAACCAACCTGGATCGAAAGCTGGTTTTTTCTTTTGACTTTCATATTTGACTTTCAACTCTTTCAGCTTCGAACATTCTCGACAACCAACAATTTTGTTGAAATTAATGTTTATTTGTTTTGTTGAATTTGTTGATGGTTCGGATAAAGTGTTATGAGCATGTTTGATACCAACAAATTGCCAGACTCAGCTCTTTTGAATAAAAAAAAACCTCAGCGAAAAACCGCGAATTCAAAAAGTTACGGCAAAAACGAACTACAGTAGGACGTTTATTCTAAAACACCCGGTACATTTTTCATTAAAATTGTATCCTTTTATGAAAACACCCTGTAGATAAAAAAATGGGGACCAAGGCGGAATTCGGGAGGGGAGGGGGACGGAGCGTTTTTTTTGCTCTAAAATCGAATTAAGGACTGAGGAAATATTGAGAGGGTGTGGTGCAAACACTGGGTTGGATCTTATGCGGCAGTAGCGTCAAAAGTTTTGAACACAAAGGAATTGAACATCCTGTAGCAAATAATCTCAAAAAATTTCAGAGCTTACCAAACTGAAACACTAAATTTTCAGAAATGAAGTACCAATCTTGTCTTTTGTCTCACCTCGTCACCATCTACATTTTAATTAAAAAGACAGAATTTGCTGAATTAAATTCTACTGAATCGCCGCTTCTATATGTGATCAGGATAAGCAATGGCTCATCTGCAAAAAAGAACGTTATGCACTGACTAAAATTTGGAAAGGATACTGCGACGATCTCGTAATATTTTTAGTTGTTTTCTTGAATAGCTCAAAAATTATTTTCAAGGTATTTCATGGTTTACCAGACTTTAGAGACGGACCTAGAAGTGGACCCGATGGACACTACCAACACTATCAAAAAAGCAGTGAAACGTGCAAGTAAGACTTTATTCCATTTTGAAAAGAAATAATAATTCAATGTCTTAAGAGCAGTGAGTGTCTTGACCACCTGCTTGGACTCGAAAATGGATGAGCCTGTTTTGAGTATGCATTAAAGAGTGTATTTGAAAAAATTTTGTTTTTGAAAGGGCATGCCAACGCTTTCGAAATCGGTGCCTGCCAATTTAAAATTTTTTAATTTATGTTTTTTTAGAAAACATGTTAAAGGACCATAGCCGTTGCCGACAATAAGAATTGGGACACCACGATTATTGCGAAAATATTGGGCAGCGAGCGATTGCAAAATTTCAAATTGCGCAAATGCAAATCGCACAAATTGCTCCGAAATCCTGATAAGGCTTAACATTGCAAGGAATAATGTTAGCCCATAAATTTTCAATCGAAACCATGCTGCTATTTTTACTTACGTCATCTCTAACAATCCGACATGCCGATTTTTAAGAAGAAATCTGGTAAGCTGATTTTAGCGCAATATGAATTTGCGCAATTTGATTTTAGCGCAATATCAATTGGGCAATCCGCATTTGCGCAATCTACATTGGCGCGATCTGAATTGGAATTACGCAATTGCTCGCTGCTTAAAATATTCAGGGATGTTCAGGAAAAAAGGGAAGCAGGCATTGGGAATAGAACCCACTAGCAATTCAGACCGGTGAAGGCGCTTTACCACTGCACTAACAAGTAATACGTTAAGCTTTTCCTATCTTATTCTAATCAACTTCATTTGAAAAACGACAACAGATGAAAAAGTGTCCGCGCGCATTCAAATGTGCGAAATTCTCGTTGTTAACGACGACTATGGTCATTTAAAAATCCGTACAGAAGTTCAATGATTAGGAAAAAAATTTTGAATTGGCGGGCACCAATTTTGACACCTCTTTAAAGGGGCATGCTCGCCGGCGATGGAACCAAGTCTATTCAAACGAGAATTATTTTTAATTATTTTAAGTTAAGTACCCTGCGGGGAATAGGTAATCGAAAACATAGCGTGGGTGGCCTAGTGTGATAGCAGCGGCAAACTGCGAAAGTTGCTCGTCGGTTCGATTCAGGCTGGAGGTATTCATTTACCTCAACTTTTCCAAAATGTTGTCAAATTAATTCTCCGTAAAAGCCCACGTACCCCCCCCTCAGAAGAGTATTTTTCTCAAAGCGTACTATTTTGGATTCGCTTCATTTTTTTTAAGTTTTCTATTTCGCAATGTGCAGCACGCTAACTAAGGCTTAGTTTTAGGCTCAGACCTTGGGCCAGGGCATGTAACAAAAAATTTTGAAAAAGGACATTCGGGAGAAAAAGGCATTTTGACCATTTTTGAAGAAAAAGGGTCATTCTATCAGTACTTATTGCTATTTTGGAGCGAAAAAAGATTTTGATTAAAACTTCAAAAATGAAAATATTTTGGGTCCCAAAAGGACAAATCTTTTTAAGAAGAACAAATACGAGCCCTGCCTTAGGCTTAGGCAAAAATGAAAAAACTTGGCTGAGAGAAAAATACTCTTTGGAGAGGGCAGGCACTTGGGATGCTGTCTTAATTCTCGCTTGAATTTCGCTGCCACCTGCCTTTCAAAATATTCCCATCGGCGACGAGCACGTTCCTTAGTCAAAGAGGCAAATGTTAGTAAATTAAAAGTATGAAACAAGTCAGAAAATAAATTTTAATTTCTGACATGCCTTATAATTTCACTTTTTTGCCTCATTTTGCAAGCATGTTTTAGCAATGATACCTCATCAGAAAACAGAATCTTGTGGCTACCTAATACTTTTATTACTTCTAATAAAATTATTTAAACATTTGCCTCTTGGATTGAAAAAAATATTAAGAAGGTCCGAACTCGAAGTACGCAAATGAGCCATAAGTGACATTAAAGGGGCATGCTCGTCGTCGATGGAAATATTTTGAAAGGCGGGTACCAGCGAAATTCAAATAAAAATTATTTTAAAATAAATTTTAGTTGAGTACCCTGCGGGGAATAAGTAATCAAGATAGCGGCGGCAATTAAAATTTCGATTAGGCGTTAAAGGGGCATGCTCGTCGCCGATGGGAATTTTTTGAAAGGCGGGTACCAGGGAAGTTCAAACGAGAATTAATTTGACGAAATTTTGGAAAAGTCGAGGAAAAAATGTAGCTCCGGTGGGATCGAACTGATGACCAACTTTCGCAGATCGCCACCTCTATCCCACAAGGCCACTGATGCTATTACACAAAGGAAGTGTTTTGACTACTTATTCCTTGCAGGGTACTTAACTAAAATTAATTTTAAATAATTCTCGTTTGAATTGACCTGGTACCCGCCTTTCAAAATATTTACATCGGCGGCGAGCATGCCCTTTAAAAATTATAAGTTTTTTTTATTTTCGTGTAGTTTTTTGGAACATAGATGTACACCAGATCTGCAGCTGGCTTTTTTCGAAAATCAGAAGCAGGAAAACAAAAAAACGGTATTGTTCTGAAAAAACAGAAGCAGAAAAACAGAAGTGAAAAACACAGAAAAACAGAACCTAACAGAAAGTCAAAATTTTAAGCCAAAATGTTGATTTTTGAAAAAAGCTTGCTCCCCACATCGAAAATATGGAGATGTTTCTCCAGTCCTAACAAGGAGCGAAATTGATCAAAATTTGGTCTTAAAACTGGTATTTTGTGCTTATGACTTGAGCCTATAACTTAGGCCCATGATTTTTCTGTTTTTTTGTCGCAAAATAAACAGAATCAGAAAACAGAAAAATAGAAGCGGCAAAACATGATCCCGGCTGTAGCCCTGGTGTACACTGAATTAAAAAAGTAAATAAAAAATTAAGGAAAAATTTTGTTGACCCAAGAATCAAAAATTTCGAGGAATTCTTTGAATGGAAATTTTACCTTAAAAAAGTTTATCATTTTAGAGACCATTGTGAACAAAGACAATCGCACTTTTACTGCTAGACAGTTGCGCCAGAAGTATAAATATGATGAGTATATGTGTTCTTTGCCAGACAGTAGACAGCAATACGCTTCCTAACTACTTACTTAATTTAAAGTTTTTTAGACGCGTTAAGAGGGTCTTACCTGTGTTTTTTCAGGTAATTTTTTATTTGAAACATTAATAGTGTTGTCATTGAAAGATTTTTTGTTTTTGGCCGGACTATACAATTACGCCCTGGCTCAAATCAACCAAAAATTATGTTTCTTTTCAACGTTTTAGCATCTGAGGATGTGTGGAAACATGTTTTAGGGTGCGGCTGATTATTTTTGTGAAAAAATTCGAAAATTCGGTTTTCAAGTTGTCGCTGTTAGTCTCATTTTTCAACAGTTTAAAATCATCTTTAAACGTCTCCTAAGTGATTCTTTTGGCTAAACTACGAAACCCTCCCTGGCCCAAAAATGGCCAAAACGGCGTCCTAAGAGCATTTTAGCTACTTCAAACGTAAAATAGCAACAAAAAATAAGTGGCAAGACATTTTTTAGAATTTTTGATTTTTTTTTTGCATTTTTGCCTCGGCGACTGAGGTAACTCAACCTAAAAGGGTACGTAGACGTCTCTAAAAGACCAAAAAGATAATATTTAAACATACCGTATATTCTCGATTAGAAGGCCTTTCTCTAATAGAAGGCCCCCCTTGAGGACCTATATATCAGCCTAGAAAAAGAAATTCGCAAATCTGTTTTTCGCGTTTTCTTAGTTAGCACGAGCTTACCTGATTCCACTTTTAAAATTTTGGTTGAGCACGCAAAAATCTCAAAATCGACCCAAATTTTTTCCGACTTTTTTAGGGTTGAAAAATAGAAGGCTCGGGCCTTCTAATAGAGAATATACGGTAGTTTTGTCAACTGGGGCCTATCGCAATAAGAAACTCTGGTATGAATTTTTTTCATGCATCCAGAGTAACTTTCGAGTGATTTGTGTCTAAGGTATGTGGTGTGCGCATCTCAACTCCAAGCCCCATGAGAGTTAAAGATGCGCCCACTCAGTTACCTTAGACATGATTTTGGGCAAGACTCTTGATCGAAAATGTATGTAAGGTAAAGTGCTCAAATAGCGTGAAAACGAGGTTTAAACCGGTTTTTGGGCCAGTGCGGATTCTGTCTTTTTTTTCGAACTTTTCCCTAGTTGTTAAAATAACAAAATAAGTAAATTTGATTTGATTCTTTTCATAACTTTTTTAGAATGCTATTTTTTCTAAAAAATAATAATAATTAAGCCATCCAATTGTTGTGGAGTTGCAAAAGTTGTTTGTCAATCACCAGATGCTTATTCCAGAGCTCGGCAACTGCGAGTAAATTTTGAATTTTGCAATAAGTTGAATTTCTACTTGCTTTAAGAGCCACCATGACCCTTCTTAAGCGTGTCGAATCTACTTTGAGAGAGAATTGTGGCAACACGGCTACTAATATTATTTTCAACTCTACTAATCTCTTACTGTTGAGGTAGTTTGCTAACAACAAATATTGCACTAAACCAGGGCTCGGGAATCAAAATTTTCAAATAAAGGACATTTTGGTAAAATAAAAGACATTTGGTCAAAAAGTGCCATTTTATCCAGTGTTTATTGATTTTTGAGGAACAAAAATAAAGATTTTGACCTAAAATCTCAAAAATTTCTAAAGATTTCGGATCTCAAATAAAGATAAATCTTTTAAATAAAGGACGTTTCCGAGCCCTGCACTAAACAGACAATTTTACAGTAAGAATGCTACTGAAGGAAAAAAGTTCCTCCAAGACTGTGACGATCTTTCAAATACTTGACTTCAAGTGGTGGTGAAACGCTTACTGCTCTGGCTTTTGGCATTTTTTTCAGCGCCACTGCAATCATTTGTCTGTTTTTGTAATTTAAATAACTGAAAAAAATTAATAACTTTTTGATTTAAAAATGTGTTGTGAATAAATTTAAGGAATTTTCATGTACTAATTTTGAAATGACACACGCGCATTTTGCTAAGAGCTCTCATGATCGACTCGTCTTTTGTATATAATGTCGTCCCACCCTGTGGTTTAAGCCTTAGACTTTGAATGGCCTACAGATGGTCAGGGCTAAATTAAAGTAGAACCAATTAAAGATCGTGTTTTTATACACTATCATTATACACTACCATTCTACACTAAACCACACGGGAGATTAAACTGTGTCGTCCGCGTAGACCAAATTTTTTAATGTTGTAACTAATTTACCCCGCCAAATTACTGATTTACCCCGCCAAATTAATTTTTTACCCCGCCAAATTTGAATTTTGAGCAAAATACTCATCACACCCCGCCAAATTACTGATTTACCCCGCTAAATTATTTATTTACCCCGCCAAATTCAAATTTTTAGTCAAATATTGCAGTAAATTTTGCGGAAATTCAAATTTTATAGTTAAAAATAACTTGGATCGCCCAGAATCCTACCCGGAATGGCCAGAAGTTCTTGAAAGTTGGTTTTTTGGGGGTTTTACTAAAAGGGAGTAAACTTTTCCCGAAAATTCGATTGAGCGGATCAGAATTCCAGTCCGATGGGCTAAATCGCTCAAAATCTCACCCTGAACATTCTCAACCATCTTTAACCACCTTAAACCATTCGAACCAGTATATTAATCCCCTAAATCATGGAATAAATGGTTTAAGAGGGTTGAGAATGGTTCAGGGTGGAATTTTGAGTGATTCAGCCCATCGGACTGGAATTCTGATCCGCTCAATCGAATTTTCGGAAAAGTTTACTCCCCCTTTAGTAAACCCCCAAAAAACAACTTTCAAGGATTCTGGCCATTCCGGGGTAGGATTCTGGGCGATCCAAGTTATTTTTAACTATAAAATTTGAATTTCCGCAAAATTGACTGCAATATTTGACTAAAATTTGAATTTGGCGGGTAAATAAATAATTTGCGGGGTAAATCAGTAATTTGGCGGGGTAAATGATTATTTTGCTCAAAATTCAAATTTTGAGGGTAAATCAGTAATTTGGCGGGGTAAAACAATTTGAGCCATTTTTAATTTGGTTTAGGAAAAAAGTTGTGGCTGTTTAAAAGTGTCACAA
Source organism: Ditylenchus dipsaci (assembly GCA_004194705.1). Lineage (NCBI taxonomy): Eukaryota > Metazoa > Nematoda > Chromadorea > Rhabditida > Anguinidae > Ditylenchus > Ditylenchus dipsaci. Next base: position 37,946 of record SADC01001171.1, on the reverse strand, counting down.
AGTCTTGGATCACCATGTTTTACTTTCCGAAAATTCCCAAAATTATCAAGACCATTCAAAATTGGGCAATTTTTTTTATCACACACATTCTGCTCTTACTTTCTATAAACAAAGAATTTCCATATACTCAGAATAAAAAAATTATGAGCTGAGAATAGTAAAATTTTCAGGTATTTATGTATAAGCATGCTGGGATAAACTATGAGCATTTATACGAAGCACATACAATTTTGGTAGCTGAAATTTTACCATTCTCAGACTCAGAACTTTTTTTATTCTGAAGATACAGAAGTTCTGTTTTTATAGAAAGTTAGAGCAGGATGAGTGTAATCTTTTAACTAGTGTACCAAAAGTTCGGAACCGACTTTTAAACTTGAAATGCATCTTAGGTGTGGGAGACTGGGGTTAATAATCTCTTTATTTACAGCAAATACACACATCTGATCAAAGGGAGCGTGACAGTTGTTCCCCTGAACAACTGCCCCGTTTTCCCTAATTTGCTATCTTTTATAGTACTATCTGGGTTCTTCTCCCATCGATCATTTCTCGTCTTCCTTTGTGATCCTCATATGGTTTTCCATATGACACCCCCACCATTCAAAGGTGTTCATCGGCAGGTTGTCCTGGCAAGAGAGTTTGTTGAAGTGTGGCATTTGGTGGCAAAGTTCTTGTTTGAATCTCCAAGTGGTATCTGTGTATTTTTTTGCTGTCGGATTGTATTCCATTATTTGAAATGTAGGATTTTGCTTGATGCTGCTTTTCCTTTGCAGCTCTGAGTCGCATCGGTTAGGCATTGTGGTGTGATTTCACAATCATTATTCAGCTATTGCTAGTCTTAGAAAGATAGTTTGGCAATGGACCAAGGTTGCAAGCTTTATCTTCTGTTAGCTTATTTTGCTGGCTGTTTCCAATTGGCTGATCAGGTTGGTGCTCTAGTAAATCAACTTTTTAAGTAGTTAAAATAATTTCGTTTAGGTGGTTGTTTGCTGAGTTGGCTTTGTGCATTCCTTTTGATTTTTACTGCCGCTCTTGAGTTGGTTGTGAGTAGTGAAACTCTGCTTTCTTTTGGTTGGTCATTTATCTACTTTTTTAGATGCTGACTTGGGTGCCCATTTTCTCCTGTTTGTGGTGATGAGGTCTGCGAGAATGGGTCTCGCTGTTTCCGGCCAGCTGAGTTACTCTTAACTTTTTTTTCTTCTTCGGGGATTTACTGGCTTTGCTTTTAGGTTCGAGGCACCAAGTGGTGTCTTCCGTCGCATATTGACCCTAATGCTTTAGACGATTATAGCCGAAATGGCTGGCTGTCCATAGCTCAAATTTGGTTGTTGGTGGAGCTAGTTGTTGGACTGCTTTTGTTGCTAGCGCAGACGGTTTGTTGGGTCTGTGCACTCTGTCATGGTGCAAACGTCGCCGGCTCAGCAAGATTCTTAAGAGGAACCGGATTGTCGAAGAAGCTGTTGCTCAAAAGATGTCCGGCAAATCAGCTTTCCAGCGTGGAGTCCACCGTTGTCAGCTCATTTCAAGGGTAAATCGTCCAACACCTGCCCTGATACAGGTAACTTGTAAGTATTCTGACTCATTTTGTACTTCCTTTTAAGGCAATATCTCTATGCCAGCCATGTTTGAGCAAGTGGATCTAGGAGAGATGTGTGAGCCTGCCAAGCAGATGTCCAAGGTGTGGTGAGTAGATATTTGCGCATTCTTTGTTGTTGACTTGATGTTTTACAGAGTTATTCTATCAGCTGGTGTGGCTCTGACTCAGTGCTGCCGCTGTTGATTTTTTCTAGGTTTTGTCCTGTTTGCTGTTTCTGTTCTTGTGAATCCGGCTTGAAATAAATGCTTTTCACGAAAAATCAAATCAGACATTTGCTTTGCCAGAGCAGCTTTTACTCCCATCATTTGGTTTGCTAGAAGAAAATATTCAATGTTTCAGATACATGAAGAGGTTAAAGTCAATGAGAAAGTTCGGCATGAAATGTTCAAACTCTTCAAAAGCCGCCGTTTGCTAGATACAATCATGCCATAGGTTTGTGTTGTTGATAATTGTTTATTGCTAATAAATTTGCTGATCACTAGTTAGAAATTTAGAATTGAGCTAGTTAATCAAGGAGTAGTTGAATAGGTTAAAGAAAAGTAGGTAGTTTAGTAGAATGGGGTTGGTAGTAGTATTGGTAGTGCACATTGAAATATGGGAAAGGAGTTTCAAATTTTTTCAGTTATCTGTTTTAGCTGTTCCTTTCTCTGTTGCATGAACTCTGTCATCTTTCGTGAAGGCTGCCTGCTTCGTTCTGGGTATCGGAGAATCCGAATGTTTTGGTTGAAGTGTTGTCTTCTTGGGGGGCTGGCGCATTTGATCTCCGCATTTCTTCGACGTGTGGGTTTCTTCTTTGGTCGTCACTTAGTGGTGGAAGTATGGGTTGGTAACAATATTTTTGAAATGGTAGGTGTAAAAACGGTTCATGCTCCCGTGGATTGTTGCTGGTAGATCTTGCTGCCTGTCTAGCCTGGATGCTTTTAACAATTTTTGCCTGTGCTGTGGAGAGTGGCGAAGGTGTGTCATTCTCCGTGATTGGACTCGCTTGGGACAGTTGATCGTTGTAGGAGACCAACCAAGGTGTTTCGTGGACGTCCTGGTTGTTTCTGGTAGGGTAGTTGTAGGTGACCAGGGCTTCGGTCGTTCAGCAGTGTGTGTGCCGTCAGTTGCATTTTCACTTGAAGTCTTGCTCGTTTCACTCTCTGTAATCTCAATAGTGCTGGCTGCTTTTAAATTCTGCTCTTGTCTGTGTTCTTCTGGTGGGTAGATGACATATGTGTCGTCTAGTGATTCCCGTTCTGGCTCATCGATGGTTGTAAGGTTTTGGGATTCTCAGTATCTTCTGTGGTAGAAACTTGTCTTGCCTTGATCTGGTCAGTGTGTCTAGTGTGTCTTCCTGTGTCAGTGAGTACTTCCCACACATTGGTACCAATCTGTTTCTCAATGTGCTAGGAACCCATGGAATACCCTTTTTCCCATAATCTCTGGAATAAACTGTTTGTCCAATTTCAAAATTTTTCTGTTGAGGTCGAGAGATGTAGTTGCGTTTCAGGGCTTCAGTGTAGGCATCATCAACAGCTACTCGGTGGTGGACCTCTGAAGGGACCATAGTATCTAGCAGTGTCCGAATCCGACGACCATAAAGAAGCTCACTTGGTGATTTTCCGCTTGATGGATGAGGTGTAGAGCGGTAGTGGATGAGTAGTTGTCGCACACTTTCGAGCTTTGTCAGCCCGGAAGATGTGCCTTTGAGAATAGCCTTTTTGAGTGTGTGTACAAACTTTTCAGCTAACCCGTTGCTTTGTTGATGATAGGGACTACTGGTAGTATGCTTGATGCTCCGACTTATGCAAAATTCTTCAAATTCTTTGGAGATAAATTGGGGTCCATTATCTGTAACTATTTCTTCTGGGAGTCCGTGGGTTGCAAACACAGTGGCAAACACTTGAATGGTCATCTTGCTGGTGGTTGAGTGCATAAGGGCGATCTCAGGCCCATTTTGAATGTGAGTCTATGATGATTAGCCATGTGCTGTTAAGGTAAGGTCCACAAAAGTCTGCATGTAGTCTCACCCACGGTTTTTCAGTCTTTGGCCAAAGGTGAAGCTCTGTTCTTTTTTCTTCGCCTGCGAAACTTGACAAGTTGCACAGCTCTTGACTTTGTGTTGATGTCTTGTTCCATGTTGGGCCAAAAAAATGTTGCTTAGCTTGGTTGGTCATTCTTGTCAACCCATGTGAGCACTGTGAAGCAAGCTTAAGATTTTGTCTCGCTGACTGACTGGTACAACAAGTCGATGTTTCCATAGCAAACAGTTTTGTAAGATGCTCACTCTGTTGATTTGGCTTTTGTATTTCTGAAGGTCAGGTGAAAGGTCCGCCTTTGGCCAACCGTTTGTAGGTAAGTCCTTGTCATACTTAAGACTGGATCTTTGGTTGTAGCTTCAGCCATGGTTAATTGTGGTGTGATTAGGATTGAGTTGATCTTGTTTCCTGGTGTCTGGGATTCTTGGGAGGATATCGTGATAGAGCATCTGCCAACAGATTGCTTCTACCGCTTCTATGCACAATCCGGAGATCATAAGTTTGATATGACTATTTGATACTTTGCCAGGCGTCCAGTGAGGTCTCTACGCTTGAAACAATGAACAAAGTGCAGCATTGTCTGTTCTGATGAGGGTAGTCCCTGTTCCCACTAATGTAAGCTTTATAGTTGGCGAGAGCAAAGACGATGCCAGAGCTTCGCTTCTCTACTGGAAGGATACTTGGATTCAGCCTTGTTGAGAACTCTGGAAGTGTAAGCAATTGGGTGAAGTGATCCTTCGTCGTCTGTTTGGAGCAAAACTGCAGCTATGGCGGTCGAGCTAGCGTCTGTGTCTATGTGAAAGGTTGATCAATTTTGGTGGTGCTAAGATTGGAGGACTGCTCACTTGTTTAAAAATTGTTTGGAAGGCTCGCGTGTGACGGGGTCCAAGGTCCTGCACTTTCTTTTGTCAAGTCATATATAGGCTTCATGATGGCAGCAAATTCAGGCACAAACTTTTGAAGTAACTCACAGCCCTATGAAAGAGCGAATTTCCGTGAGTGTTTTTGGCTGTGGGAATTGTTGAATAGCTGCTAAGTTTTTTGGGTCGGTCTGATACCTTGCTTGCTGACGAGGTATCCTAGGTACTTGATTTCAGTCTGCCCAAAGTGACATTTGGAGAGTCGAAGCTTCAGGCAAAGCTGATGAAAGCTTGAAGCAGTTCTTCTATTTCTACAGATGCTCCTCCTCAGTATAGCTTCCTATGATCAGGTCATCCAGATAGATAAGAATTTGGAAGCTAAGAGTCCGCTTGACTTCATCCATAGCGCGAGTCATTGTGGAGGGCGCAGAGCAGGCGCCCATAGGTGTTCTCTGTACTGGTACTGTCCATTGTGCGTGATGAAAGGCAGTTTTGTGACGGTCTTCTGGAGCAATGGGAATCTGGTGAAATCCCGCAAAGAGGTCAAATGATGAGTAGAAATTTTTTCCTGCAACTGTATCATGTAGGTCTGCTACAAGTGGAAGTAGGTAGGTTTGCTTCTCAGTGATCATGTTCAAGCCCGGTAGTCAACACAAAACCGGTAGCTGCCGTCTGGTTTGTTTACTAGCAGGAGATTACAGCGAAAGGGCTAGTTGATTCTTCAATAATATCTTGTTTCAACATTTCTTTGATCTGTTTGTCAACTTCTGTCCTGTGAGCATTGGAAGTCGGTTGGGTCGTAGTTTTATGGGTCTGGCATTTGGGATTAGGTCTATGGTGTGTTGGGTTTTGCCTGTGAATTGCCGATAATTCCGTCGTTCAAAACGAATGCCTCCTGGAATTTGTGATGATGGTTCGAAGCTTTTGTTGTGCTTCCAGTGAAAGGGCAGATGTGTGTAGATTCACCTCCTCTCCCAGTTTTTGTGCGGAAGTCCAGGTGTTGGTCCAGGGATGAATCCGTCTTCAATCCCGTGCTTCCGGTGGGTACGTGCTCCATTGTGATCCTCATTGATTTCAGCAGGCCAAGGTAAGCTTCCAAGTTTCCCAATATGAGAACCTTGATAGACTGTCAGTGGTGTATTTGTGAGATTCAGAAGTCTTACAGGTACTTGGCCTCGAACACTTTTGAGATGGAGCGACCTACACATAAATCATCATAGTTGTGTTGGTGAGGTTCAAGCAGTAGTCTCGTTTGGGAGAAGTGGTTGCTGATGTACATCCTGCCACCAGGTTGTCAGAGTTGGGTTGCAGAACTTCGGTCTTTAGCATTGTGATTCCATTTCATTTTTTCTAGGATATGTTGTGATGGTTTGCAATGATTGGAAGTTTCTGAGAACCCATTCGGATTACTTTTGTTTTGTAATTGATACAGAAATCTCCGTGATCGTTCAGCTTTTCAATCAGGTTGGTGCCGATGAGTAGAGGGGCTGGACAGAAGTGGTCTTGAGAATAAGTAGCTCAATTTTTTGTTGAATAGTACCAGTGTCAGACAGACGTCAATGTACCTAGAAATGTGATTGGGGTGCCATTGGCTGCATAAGCTCTTGGGCAATGAGCTTTCCGTATTTTGGCATTTAGTGCAGCCGCCAATGATTCTCTCCATAAGTTAGTTGTGCTCCACAATCGAACAATGCTTCTTGGGTACTGTCATTGAGTTTCACACGGGCCAGTGTCTTCTTTCCTTGATTGGAATTAATGGCACATACTTCTGGAATAAAGTCCTGCCAGGATTTTGAATCTTCTCCTTTACTTACTTCAGGTGCTGATGGTGTTCGTGAGTTAGACTGGTATTTTGAAAAGGCCAATCCTCTCGTCCGCTGGCTACAATCACTGCAATCCTAGGGGCCTCTCCATTTCTTTGAAACTTTTGGTAAGTAGAGGTAGCCTGGAGTAATGGTAGCACGTATGGTCCTGCTACAAAGCAGAAGGCGGTGATAGCAATTAGCAGCACTATAACCAAAACTGCCACTCCAAGGTATATGCCATAGTCTCTTAGGAACTTCCAGAATGCAGTGATGGCACCAACACTTTCTTCAGCAAGTTTGGCTGCCTCGGCGGCTGCATCTACGACTGATATTCCTAGCTTAGTTAATGCTGCTGCTAATGGCAATACTTCATATCTCGTAGATCTGCTGGGAGTACATTGATTCTGTGAGAGTATTCAGTCAACATGTCAAATCGAGCTTTGAGGAGAGTACTTTCACTGTCTAGGAACGCCGGGGCATCCAAAATGAATGGGTTTTGTCTTCTGAACTGAGCCAGTCGCTGTTGCCCCAGCGGTGCTGAAGTTTTTGGCACCAATGACCAATGGATGTCCGCTGTGCCATTGAGCGGCTCTGACTGAATGGTGCAATTTACAACTGTTGCTTGGGTCTGAAGTTCTCGACTTCCAGGTGTTATAAATAGTGTAGAGTTTCCAACTTGGACCACTTTCTCTTTGTAACATTGGCCTTTCACTTTTTGGACCAAAAGATGGCAGTGGCTGTGACCTGGGTGCATAGGGAGATGATCAAGTGCGGGCCCTGGAATCTCGCCATCAGATCATCTCGATTATATAGTATTCTCATGGCCGCGGTGGGGTTGGAGGCCAATAATTGCTGTACTACTTGTATCTTTGCATTGTGCTGGAGCATATTTGAGAAAAAATTTCGTCCATCCTCTTTTCAGCTTGTTCTTGGATGATGTGATTTGAGTAGCTGTTTCGGCATTGATTTGATCATTCACAGGCTCTGCTATTCGGTCTGGCACAGCTCTTTTGGATGGATGTGTTGTAGGTGTCATAGGTTGTTGTGTGTGATTCCATTGCTTGTAGAAGGGTAAGGTGAACAATTCTTGAGCATGGCTTGAAAAAACTTTAAATGGGGTGGTTGTTGATTGTCGCAGGCTCAGTGTTGCACCAGTTGGTTTGTCTGTGGCAATTGTGGAGGTCATTGGAGCCGATGATTTTGCTGCTACAGTAAGCCCAAGTCTGTCTAGATGTTCAGTTGTAGCAGTTCCTTGACTGTGGTTGTTGGGGTGCTAATGGATGTCAATACAACCGTGGCTGTTGTAGTGTGTTGGACTGTTGGTTTCAAGGCGGCTGAAGTGGTACTGAGTCTATTCAGCTTTTCAGTTGTAGCGGTGCTTTGGACTGTTTGTACTGAGCTTGCTGTAGGTGTTGTTGCAGGTTGTTCTAATGTTGTTAGTCGCACTAATGAGGATGTTTCTGTAGCAGCGGATTGCGGGGTGTGTGTGCCTGACTGACTTCTTTGAGTATGATTTCCAATGATCCAGTCTCGATGAGGGTTAGCTTTGTTTCGAAGCCTATTTTTCTGTTCTTTTTTGGAGCTTTGGTGGTCAGTTTTTGTTGGCTTTCAGTGCTGACCGCCTCTCCCGTTTGTTGTGGATGATCATGTATGCGTCTTTGTCTAACTTTTTGGCAGTGTAGGGGACTCCTCTAGTTGTGTTCCGATTATGTGTTCGGTTGGTGAGTTTGAACACTGCTTCAATGGAATCTACTCTAACACGATTGTTAAATATGAATGCTTCTGTCTCTAGTGGATCATGAGTAAAAGCATAAGACTCATCTGGTAGTATAAAGAGCAAATAGCCTTGATTGTCTGTACAATGGAGGTGGTTGTAGGTGCAGTTGGTGGTTGCTCTTAATGTTGTTGTCAGTTTGCCATTCATGATGATACCTGTGCCTTCTTGGAGCTCGTAGTTTGTGGTGTTGGAGCATGGCGGTTTTTGCCAAAACCATTGTACGGTAAGCAAGCTTTTTAAAGGTGTTTTTGTTTTCCACACTGTTTCTTCTTGTCTAACCAAAACCTCGCCTTCAGGAGTTTTTAGGTCAGTCATGAGGATCTCGCATAAAGATTTGCTGGTTGGAAGACGGTAGTGCCTCATGGTTGGAGCAGTGCCCATTGTTCTCTGAAGCCCGGAGGCAGCACATCGGTGCGTGGTTAGGGCTAAGCAACTCCACACCTTGAACTTCATTGGGCTTCGACGTGGTAAGTAGAGTGTAATATTTCTGTGGCTGGATTGGTCTTTTGGAGGTAGCCTACAGTCCTCTTGTGTCGGTGCGGGCACAGCTATACCAGGCAAGTCAGGCATACAAATTTGGTACTGTCCATCAGCGAAGTTTCCAAACATTACAAGGAGCATGAGTATTGGCATTATGGAATTGATGTGGAAGTTTCCTGTACGACGATGTTGTGATGTGCCTGCTGAGGTACTTGGAGAGATTGTTTGAGAGGTTGCTGGGAAGGAACCCTGGTGTGTTGTAGTGGGCAATGGAGTAAAATTAGGGTTGTTCAGGGCTGTATTTGGTTGTGCTCCATTTTGTCTTTTAGTCCAGCAATTTGGTGAAGTGTGCCCAATAACTCCGCAAGTGTAACAAGTTGGTGTGCGGAAGCTTTTGCCATTTTGTTGAGTGACTCTTAATTGGCATTGGTTCTCCGTGTGTCCATAGCTTCGGCAGTTAGAGCATGTCGCATTTCTTTGTGAGTTAAGCTGTTGAGTCTGTGGGTTATGTCGTCGTGTTGCGATAGGACAGTCACGCCCCCAATGCCCTAGTTGACAGCAATGAGGACATGGTGTTCTTGGGATCATTTGAGGTGTTGATTTTGCATAGTTATTCTGGATCTGATGTTTGTTCTGAACCATTGCAATCAAATTGTCCATCTTCTCATTCAATTTCATAGCAGTGTTGTCCATTTGGAGGTTAGCTATGACTGCTTGGCTTTCTGGATCATGACTATCTTCCAGACCATCTAGAGTTTGGCGTACCTGCCTGGCTTGATCAATTGCCTCCACTAAAGTGGCTGGCACGGGCATGAACATCACTCTTTCCGTAGCTTCTGATTGAGGTTCTGACGAAAGTAGGTGATGGCGACTTTAGTCTGCTCTGCTCGTATGACTCTTTTTTGATCATCCGAGTAATTTGGGTCAATAGGAAGGGCTCTCTGTGCTAGCTCATACATTGTGTTGCCAAACTGAGCCTCGCCTTCTCTCAGTCGTTGAACTCTAGTGGTCATAGATTTCCAGGCATGCGTGAAGCATCCGGTAGTTGAAGTAGATGGCCCAGTTCTGTGGTCAAGGATTGCCAGTCTCTTTTGATGTCTGGATCAAGGCCCGAGTACATGGCCTTGGCCTCTCCGCTCAAGCATAGGGGCAATGCTCTACACATTGCATCTTTACTCATGTAGTGATACGTGGCATGTTCATTGAAAAGTTTCAGTACGTTTTGAATGAAGTAGTGCCGTCAAATTTGGGTAATGGCACACTTGGTCCTTTCTCACTTTGTTTTACTTGGCCAAGAGAACGTAGCATGTCTTGGGTTAATTTGGTTTCCAGGGCTTGAAGCTGTCCCAGTGTGGCTGGATCATTCATTGTGCTAGGTTGTTAGATGAGTTTTGGAAGTGGAAAGACTGAGCAATCGTGTAGTCGGTTCGAACTACAATCCCAAGGTTTCTGAAATTGAAATAATTAAAAGAAAATTCCCGGTCCCTTTGATCATGTGAGTATTTGAGTGAGATTATATATGGAAGAACTAGCGCAACTTACAACTCGAAAGAGACTGGTACCGAGCTGAACAGCGTCCTGTCAGCTCCGTTCCACTACTTTCCTTTGACTAATTGCTCTAGTTTTACCAGTGCAGCAAATCCCATTCAATTAAACAGCTCGTTGCTACTGCGTCCTGTTAGAGTGTTTCCAGTTGTCAAGAATTTAAGCGAAGAATTGCTTTGGAACTAAAAAGAGCAGTGACGCGCGCCCTGGGGACAAAGAAGAGAGAAAACCAGAGAGAATAGGAGACGATCGTTGTTAAAAAAAAAGAGAACAGCGACTTTACCAAGTTTCCTTGAAAGAATAAAATGTGATAGAAAGAACTTCTGCGGAGCAGGAAAAAGGATTAGTAGAGGAAACGAGTTTGACTTTCGCATCTAAAATGTAAAAGAATGCCCAAGGAAACTTCTTCGGAGCAGGGAAATGATAAAGTACATCTGCAAGGGAGATGCAGGAAAATATTTCCAGTTTGCTTATTATTAGTTCCGCCTGATCAGAGCTTGTGCACTTTCTTGCTAAATTCTAATAGAGGTACTCTAAGGACAAAGTTACTCTAGGAACTAAACATTTCATAAATTTTCTTTGGTTTAGGCCTTGCTGACTGTGAAAGTCTGCAAAACCCGGGAGCGCCATGAAATGCCATCTTAGGTGTGGGAGACTGGGGTTAATAATCTCTTTATTTACAGCAAATACACACATCTGATCAAAGGGAGCGTGACAGTTGTTCCCCTGAACAACTGCCCCGTTTTCCCTAATTTGCTATCTTTTATAGTACTATCTGGGGTTCTTCTCCCATCGATCATTTCTCGTCTTCCTTTGTGATCCTCATATGGTTTTCCATATGACAAAACTCATTATAAGAAGTAAAAGTTTGATACAAGAAAATTTCAAAACGTAGGTTTGTAATCTCTGCTCCTTCTCTTTCGAATAGTTTATAAAGATTTTTTGGAATATTTTAAGAAGATCCAGGACACTTGGCTACATGGACACTTGGCTACAGACAGTTGGCTACATTTTCTAATTTTTTCGGTAAAATTTTACCGAAACAACTGGAAAAATGTAGCCAAGTGTCTTGTATATAGTTCATATATATAGCTTAGATAGCTCAGAATCTCACTCCAAAGCCGTCTAAAGCCACTGAAAGTTAGTTTTTGGGGTACTAAAAGAAAATCCAAGTTATATGCATCTACACCTTTAAATCCAACATCCAGCTCTAACTCTAGGTACATGAACACCCTCGAGTTAGAGTTAGGCTAGAGTTCGATTTAGAGTTAGGATCAGAGGTGTTCACGTAACCAAAATCCCGAACTCTAACTATAACTCTAACTCTAAGAACGTGAACAAGCTATTATGTAATCATTCTGAAAAGTTGATAAGCATTTTCATCACCTTAACTGGTCAACAGTTTTATTCAGGGCTAGGCGCCTAAGCAAAGTCTAGGGTCGAAGGTTACAATCCCTCTGAGCGAACACCCTATATTTTTTTCTCTACTGTTTAGTAAGTTCACTGACTTTTAGGTTCAAAGACAATCGTGTTCAGCATTGCTTTACTGTCAGCAAATGCTCTAATTTTTGAATTTCATACACATGGAAATCGTGTGTAAGGTGGCATAGAATTGGGCATCAGTAAATGATTTTAAAATCTTGATCATCTTAAGAAATATCACCTTTTACTCTGCTTGATAGCTCAAATGAAAGCTAAAACCTTGGCTACATTTTGGTATATGAAATGTGTGTAATGTATGTGTGTGACTTTTAGAAAAAAGTCAGAAAATATCAATCAAGGCAGTCGAAGAAAAACCTCAAAATCCATCGATTTTCGGAATTCTAGTCTATCTTATCCTTTAAATAAGATTCAGTATGCGTGAAACTCTGCGCTGATGATTTTTTTTGATAGCTAAGAGGCTGAGGATCATTTGACACCAAAACTTTTGAATAAAAGATTGTAAAAATAAGGTCTGCACCCGGTGGTAGTCGACCTGTGACCTAGGCATCGTATATAAAGTTCACCATCCCTTTAAAGGGCCAGTGCCACCTGTTTTGAATTGTCCCCCGCCAATTCAATTTTTTTCGCCTAATCATTGAACTTCTGTACGGATTTTTTAGCTTGGTTTCTAACAAAACAAGGCCTAGGGTTTAATTTTAAGTATAGTTTGTTAGAAACCTAGTTAAAAAACCCCTACAGAAAATTCAATGATTAGGAAAAATTTTTGAATTGGCGGGGACAACCGTTGTCGGAGACGGCAATGGCCCTTTAAAGGACCATGTTCATGGTTGTCTGGTGGTCCTCCGGCAATAGAAATAAATCCATGCCTAAAAAAGTCTTTTTGAAAAAAAAATTGAACTGATGACATCGCCTAGATAATCACTGATTTTTCTTCAAATATCCAATTTTCAGATATATCTTTGCTTTTCACACTAAAATGGACATAACTCTACAAACAAATCACTTTTAGCTAAATAGTCGTAATATCAGAAGAAGTATCAAATAGTCACCGGAAATTGAAGAAACACGAAAAAACTCTAAGTAATATAATAAAACTCTATAAATGATCCAAAATGAATACTTTCGCAATTTGAGCTGACCCTCAACTTTGCGCCAGCTATTGACCAAGTAGCGTCTAATTCCTAATTTCTTCGCGCATTATTGTTGGAAACGGCTTGTGAGGTTGAATTTCTTGTTGTGAGACCTAAGCTTTCTTGGCCTGCTTGATTTGAAATCCTTCAAAAAACATCCTCTACACCGCTTTCAATTGCTCTTTGCTTAGCAAATTCCACTGCTTCAATGTATGCGATGGTCTTCGGCTTTAGCATACGAGATGTTGGTGGGCTGTCGGTGCAAATGAGGGCCGCCGAGTAGAACTTCTGAAGAAAAAAACAATATTTTTTAACAATGAAAAAAAACTGATGCTCGACGTCAGCTTTTACTTCATTTGTATTTATCCCTAGACTTCGAGTTAATTTCATCATTGCACGGATGAAAAATGAAAAAAAACTGCAAAACAAACAACAAATTAATTACCACCCACCGGATAATCCATGCACCAATTAAACCAAGTGGTCGTCCACTTGGTGCAATTTTTTAATGTTTTTCGGGTTCCTAAAGCTGTTTTCTGGATTAACTCGCGCATGCTGAAGGGTTCGACAGCGGCAAAATGCCGCTTTGTATGTTATTTTTTGAGTTTTGGTGAAATCGAGTTATGGTAAAATCAATTATTCTCCATCAATTACTCAAACAATACCATACAAAACTTTATCAACCATCTTCAGCATGCTCGAGTTCATCAAGAGAAAAGGTTTTGGAACATGAAAACCGTTAAAAAAAATTCGCACCAAGTGGACAACCATTTGGTTTGGATGTTTTACGCTAAAAATTTGAATTCCCGCAGAATTTATCAAAATGCACGCATTTTAAAACTGTGGACCAATTAGTGCACGCCCCAGAATCATAGGCGTAATCCTGGTACGCCTATGCCCAGAATACCACTACATGAGTAGCCCCACAGAAGTAGCACCACTCATGAACAGCTGCTTGAGGACCACTGAGTACCAACACTTGTGTGTTTCCTGTGATTTGAAGTGATTGGAGTAATTTTGAATGGTTTCAAATTTATCTTTTGTTTTACCTCTTTCATCTTGACACCCATTTCGAAGCTTAGGCTTAGGTACGTGCCACTGACTGGTTCGATGTGACAACAAATTGAGTTCCAACAATTTTTTCGTGTCAGCGCTAAATAAATTAAAAAAGGCTGTCAATTAAGAGCTGTCAGTTGGAGTGGCTGTCAGTTAGGATTTTACCGTTTTTAGGGCACTGACGATCATTTAAAAAAAACTTTTGCTCAAAATTTGACTTTTTGCCTCGGAGGAGTTATGCTGGGAATCATGTCTAAGGTAAGTGTCTTTTAGGATTGTTTACCCTGGTTTTCCAAGAAAAAAAAGTCAAACTTTGTTTAAAAAATTTTTATGGTAGTTCGTGCCCTAAAAACATGTTTTCTACACGTTTCAGGGGCTGATAGGTTGAAAAAACAAAAACTGTTTTGGTAGGAGGCGATATAATGCACTTCAGCTAAAACCGCTCTTATGACGTTGTTTTCGAGATATTCCAAAAAAAATTAGAGTCGTTCGATAACCCATCAAGACCTACTTTTTTGACTCTAGTGCTATTTTTCTGAAATATAATAACTTTATTTTAAGGAGCTACACCATACAATTGCTAGTAAAATTAGGAGCAAAGTTGTTAGATATACAGGTTAACAACAATGAGTCAGTATCTTTTTTTAGGGTTGGCGGTTCAAGTCAGGGTTCGCAATTTTCTAGAAGTCCGACTGAAAATGCTAGTAAGTCATTTTTGCCCTAACTTTATTTAGTCTACTAAAACAAAATGCCACGCTAGCATTTGCAAAAGTTCAATTTTGCGGGAGATCTTTACTAGCATTTGCAAAGTCTAGTAAAAACAAAACGCCACACTAGCATTTACGAAATTCCGTTTTTGCCAACGATTTTCACTAGCATTTCTAAAGTCTAGTAAAATCAAAACGTCAAACTAGCATTTACGAAATTTCCTTTTTGCCATTGATTTCTACTAGCATTTTAAAGTCTAGTAAAAACAAAATGCCACGCTAGCATTCGTTAAAGTCTGCGTTTGTAGTCGATTTCTACTAGTATTTCTAAAGTCTAGTAAAACAAAATATCAGCTAGAATTTGTCAAAGTCTGTGTTTGTGGGCGATCTTTCCGAGCTTTTTCTATAATCTGCTATAATGAAACTGCCCAATAAGCAATGGAGTATCTTCCACTTTTTTTATTTACAATCTGTTTGAAACTTTTTCTCGATGTCTTGCCAGTTCTTTATCTCTTTTTTATTCAGAAATTTCGCTTCGCTCAACGATGCTCTCTTTTCACTCAAACAACTGCGGCAAGGTGAATAGCGTGGTCAAAGTGATCAAGAAGGCCGTAAGAAAAAGGTGGTTCCAATTCTCAATTCCGCTGCTTACTCAATCGATGATGAAGTGTTGGATCAAGTGGAGAACGAAGACGAATACGTGCAAGCGCAGCATCGATGTTTTCACCCTGTTTGGAAATGGTGAGGTTTTTACGCCAGTGTTCTACTGAATCAATCTCTTACTCTTTCAGGTTTAACATCCTCTCGGTACCGATCAAGAAACGGAACAAGAACGACAAAGAGTATGAGGTGGATGTCGAGCAAGCTCAGTGTCCTACATGCACGGTAACAGTGCTAGCAAGACTACGTCAATGCTATCTCATCTTAAATCCGCTCACAAGCCTCTTGTAGTTGCATACTCGTCAAAGAAAGGTGCTAAATTGCCAAAAGAGTGGGTTTCTCATAATTGTATTAATTCAGCATAATTGTATTATTTGTCTTTATTATTCAGAGGAACCAGCTACATGAATTCCCTATATGGCCGGATGCTCTCTCTTCCTACTCTCAGTCTTAATGTAATGTCGCATCCATTCGTTCAGGAGTTCGTCAAAGGGTTGCAAACGTTCGGATGTAATTGGAGAATGCCTAAATCACCGCAGACGAACAAACGCAAACTGGAGAGTCAGGCAGAAATTGTACGAAAACATTTAAGAACAGTGGTGAGTCTACAGAGTTTTGTCCCTTTCGATTTAGACACTTCTTCTTAAATCGACCACTTATAGATCAAAGACAAAGGAGCCTTCAAGCCAAGCCTGACCGTAAACATTTGGTCGGAGCAGTCGAACCGAAGCTACATTTGCGTCACCATGCACATTGTGGACCATCACGGTATAACTAAGCATTTTTCTTCCTATTGTCAGCATGAATAGAAAATTTTAGATTTTATGCTCAAAAACTACGTGCTTGGCATCAAGATGATTCGAGAGCGCAACCATACAGCAGAAGTGATACGGAATGAAGTAGAAGATCTCCTTGAGACATACGGTGCCAACTCTTCCATGTTCTACAAGATTGTTACAGACAATGCTTCTTCGACGATCAAGCCTTTCGGTACCGTAGTGAAGGTGATTTTTTTAACAGATTTAAAACTGTAATATTTTTCTGACTTATTCAGATGTTTTTGAGGCTCCTTTCGTGAACAGCAGCAATGATACAGCCATTATTCTTGAAGACTCGGAAGGCGATAGCGAAGGGGAGGATTGCACTGTCCTACTTGAAGACGAAATCATGGAAGAAGAGAATGATGAGGAAGAAGATGAATTTCAAGCAATTGACATTGGAGTGGAAGAAGAGGGGTTGGTC
This sequence comes from Ditylenchus dipsaci, assembly GCA_004194705.1. Taxonomy (NCBI): domain Eukaryota; kingdom Metazoa; phylum Nematoda; class Chromadorea; order Rhabditida; family Anguinidae; genus Ditylenchus; species Ditylenchus dipsaci. Next base: position 21,626 of record SADC01001171.1, on the reverse strand, counting down.
TCTTAATCATTTCCTCTCATTCAGACTGACAATTCCACTTAGTGCGTTTAATCCGTTGCGTGTGCCATGCTTCGTCCATGGGATCAACCGAACGCTCGTGATGTCCATGAATCGTTCTCTTCACAGTCATCAAGCAGAGTGATCACCTATCGCCATCGAAGCTTCTGGTAACAAAGCCATCGTGCTCAAGTTGGTTGCTCAATTACAGAACGTTCCGGGATCTGCTGACAGGGAGTTGGACTCAATCACTATTTAAACGCACTGAGCAGCAAGGTACACATTTTTCTTCTCGAACGACAATTTTCAATGACGGCAGTAATAATTTCTAGGGAAAACGAGGGGGTCATTCGCTACTGCATGTCAATGTTTGCTGTGCCTGCTACCGGAAGTCCCGTGGAGCGAGTTTTCTCATCGGCTGGACTTATGACCAAAGGGGTGCGTACAAGAACAGGAGAGAAGCTGCTGAACTGTCAGATAATCGTTTAATGCAACCAGGGAATTCTCTTCGAGTCTCATTGATGTGTTGAATTTGTTCGTTTTGTTATACACGCTTTTTGTTATTTCTTGGTTGAATAAAGTGTTACGAATTTATAATCCTTGTCTTTGTCATTTTGGTATAAAAAAATGTTGGATCAGACACAATGTAAGGAGAACTACTAAATAGAACTCAAATATATCGATAAGTAGTTCGACAGTTTCATATTAGTGGAGTTTAGCCGATTCTAGCACAACTTAACCCACAAACGGCATTCAAAAATGCTTACTCGAAATTTTTATTATGGTAGACTTTAGAAATGCTAGTAGAAATCGATGGCAAAAATTGAACTTTGTAAATGCTAGCTTGGCGTTTTGTTTTTACTAGACTTTACAAATGCTAGTAAAGATCTCCCGCAAAATTGAACTTTTGTAAATGCTAGCTTGGCGTTTTGTTTTTACTAGACTTTAGAAATGCTAGTAAAGATCTCCCGCAAAATTGAACTTTTGTAAATGCTAGCTTGGCGTTTGTTTTCACTAGACTTTAGAAATGCTAGTAAAGATCTCCCGCAAAATTGAACTTTGTAAATGCTAGCTGGCGTTTTGTTTTTACTAGACTTTAGAAATGCTAGTAAAGATCTCCCGCAAAATTGAACTTTTGTAAATGCTAGCTTGGCGTTTTGTTTTTACTAGACTTAGAAATGCTAGTAAAGATCTCCCGCAAAATTGAACTTTTGTAAATGCTAGCTTGGCGTTTTGTTTTTACTAGACTTAGAAATGCTAGTGAAATTAATATGGTGAGCTAGACTTTGACTTTGACTTACAAGTGTTTGCGAATTGCCTTCTACTAGCATTCTCAAAAACAGGCCTTTTTTGCGAACCCTGGTTCGGGTACCCGTTTTCGGGTAATTGGAACCGAAACCCGGTTTTTTCGGGTATCGGTTCGGTTCGGGTACCCGAAAGTTTCGGGTTTCGGGTACCGGTTCGGTTCGGGGTATTCGAAAGTTTCGGGTTTCGGGTATCGGTTCGGGTACCCGAAAGTCGAGACACGATTTCAAACAGTGGGATCAAAGATTTACAACAATTTGTTTGCTTGTGTCAACCTGAAAATGTTTAAAAATGTTTTAACCTGAAAATGTGAAGACGACTCGTCCTTGCTCAAACTTTCTCAATTCAAATCTGTTTTTTACCGAAAAGTTTATTTTTACGAACAATCCGATTATTTGAACAAATTTTTAAAGCAACAGTTTTGATTTTCTTAATCAATCATTTGCTTTTTTTTCTCTTCGCTAGGTTTTGACCAGTTATTTGAGATGATAATCAACAATGCGTTGATTCTTTTCATCGTCGTTTTGAAAGCAAGGATCTTCCTGTTTTATCAGTGGCAATATACAGGGTGGCTCAAAAAAAATCGGCCACCTTTAAAAATTGAAGTACGTAACCCCTTGCCCGGTCGGTTACCTTTATGCATTTCCATTTTTATTTAATTTACTGTCGCACTTTCAAGAAGTTCCAACACCATTATGTAGTCCTGCGACTCTAGTTTCTAATGAGATATCATTTGTTGCATCATCTCTGAAAAATGTAATACAAGAGTTTAAGTATGAACCAAATAAGAACAACATTTGGTTGATACTTTACATTAAGATATTGCATTTTCAGAGATGATGCAACAAATGATACCTCAATAGAAACCATCAGTCTTGTGCACTCGTCCTCGTCTTCGTCCTCATCCTCGTACTACGAGGACAAGGACGAAGTACGAGGCTCAAAAAATTACAAGTATGAGGAGGAGGACGTGGCGAAGGGGCAAAGAGTAGGACGGAAAAACGAAGGGTGAAGACGACTCGTCCTTGCTCAAACTTTCTCAATTCAAAATCTGTTTTTTACCGAAAGTTTATTTTACGAACAATCCGATTATTTGAACAAATTTTTAAGCAACAGTTTCGATTTTCTTAATCAATCATTTGCTTTTCTTTCTCTTCGCTAGGTTTTGACCAGTTATTGAGATGATAATCAACAATGCGTTGATTCTTTTCATCGTCGTTTTGAAAGCGAGGATCCCCTGTTTCATCAGTGGCAATATACAGAGTGGCTCAAAAAAATCGGCCACCTTAAAAAATTCAAAGTACGTAACCCTTGCCCGGTCGGTTACCGATTTTGGGTGGCAAGCCCTCGAAAACCTCCGCAACAATGCCGGCTGTGATGAAGAGAAACACCACAAGGCTCCTAGGTAGCTTAACCACCGCCATCGATTTTCCTGGGCAAAAATGATGTGGCAAGGAGATACCTACGCAAAATTCTTTCAAGTGGCGCGTTTTTTCCGCGCCACCCTGTAGTTGCCAAGCAAAGCCGAAAATTTGATTCCTTGTGTTTTCATAGATCTCACTTCACAACAGGATGAAATGATGAAAAGTCATGAAATTCATGTAATGAATTAATGAAAAGTCAAATCTTGAAATTACTTTGAGGAAATCATGTTCTGTTATAATTTAACAACAAGATATACTAGCTTTAAGCAAAGGTGTAATTTTTTTAAAAAACTTACTTTTTGGCTTTAAAAGTATGAAGTACGAGCGAAAGTACGAGTGAAAACACAAAGGAAGAGAAAAAAATGAGGGCGAAGACGAGTACGAGTCATTTAGCCTCGTACACGAGGACGAAGACGAGTACGAGCGATTTGAAAAGTTGGTACAAAGACGAGTACGAAGTACGGTCCTGAAAATTTTTGATACGAAGTACGAGGACGAGAAATCCGAAAATTCCCATCACTGGACCATAATCTCGGGCTACATTATGGTGTTAATAAAACTTCTTGAAAAAAGGTGAAACATTTTCAATCTAATTACCCAAAAGAAACATTCGCGCCAAAAAAAAAGTATTGTCCTTCCAGATATCGTTTGTAAGAATGTTGAAAAGTGAGGTTAACCGACTTCATAGTTACCCCGCGTGTATGCAGGATGCCTTTTTCTGTAAATTCGATTTTTTCGGATATCGGTTCGGTACCCGAAAATTTCGGTTCCGGTCGGTTCGGGTACCGAAAATTTCGGGTTCAGGTACCGGTTCGGGTACCCGAATGTTTCGGGTTTTTGGTATCGGTTCGTTACCCGAAAATTTCGGTTCGGTCCGGTTCCTCGGTTCGATACCCGAAAATTTCGGGTACCCGACAACCCTAATCTTCTTGTTTGAGAAAAGTTGCTAGGGCATTCGATGTGTACTTGCATATGTCTCTAAAGATATACAGTTAGGAAGAAAATTAGGTTATTTTATTATTTGTTTCAATTCATAAAATTCTACTTTATTTAGCGAATGGTACGTGACACTTCTGCAGTATTAACTACCATGGCAGTAAAAAAATAAGTGAAGTTCCCGTTATTCCTCATCACCAAAAGTTTATATCAGAAATAATTCTACTTTTTGAAATAAGGTTTCACAATGAGTTCAAGATCATGGTTAATAATACAGTCAACTCTCGATACAGTGTACCCTCGATATAATGTAAGATCTCGATTAGTGTATATTTTTTCAAACATCATTTAGTCGGCTCTAAGCCAAACTGGCTACAGTGTACCCTCGATATAGTGTAACCCTTGATATAGTGTATATTTTTCCGATCCCCGCGCGAGCTATCACTGTATCGAGAGTGGACTGTACTCAAAACAGAATTACTCGTGAAGTAGCATGTAGACAAGACGCTACGGCACTACAAGTCAGACAGCTGTT
>SADC01001171.1:0-17412 GCA_004194705.1 Ditylenchus dipsaci | reverse complement strand
TTGGTTTTTTTCCAAATTATTTTTGTCTCAAAGAGAACTCTGCTACGTCTTTCATCTTACATTTTCTGTGTAAATTCTGTGTAACTCTATAAGTTTAGATATCAAAATAATCAAGGCGAAAATTTTGGAAAAAAACCAAAGGGGAGACCAGGGAAAAAAGGGGGACAGTTTAACCTCGTTTATCCTGCACCCCAAAAGTTCGTTCCCGCCTTGGGTCCGACATTTTTTTAACACAGTTTTGAAAACTTTGGCCAGTCTGTTTTTACAGTACAGGAAAAAATCGTCAGGTTCTGGTCGTCAAATTCTAAGTTCTAACCTATAAAGTTGTGTGGAAATGCTCTTTTGAAGGTTAGGAGTGGTTGTTCTGTCGAGCTTGGAACCATCTTTACTGCTGCCATTCCTGTTCGTTCCGGCTTCTTTTTCCTGTTCATATGTAGCTTTTGTTGTTAGAATTTTACATCTGGTGACATGTTTGTAGTCAGCAAAACTGGAGGGCTTACAGTTAATTCCAGTTTGTGCTCCTCGGGGTTCCTCATACTTTGTGCTTATTTCTTTTTCTTCTGACATCTCTTTCGCCCATCTTTTCGTGGTGACGTTTGCAGCTGCGATTGTGGGGTGAGCATGTGAGGTGAAGATGTGTTTTGCTGAACCACTTGAGGATAGATTGGTTTGCAGAAAGGTCTGCCAATTTTAAAATTAAAATGGAAATTTTTCAAGCAAAGCTTTACCGATACTGTGAATCTTCTTTTCTTCATGTTTCAAAGCTGTTGCAATGGTAGGTGAAGGAGTAGTCTTCAATTCCTTTTGTTCGTGAAACAGGCTGAATTATATCAATTTTAAAACGTTTTAAAATTACAGTCAAACCTCGATTTAGTGGCACCCTAGGGACAAGCTTAGGTGCACTAAATCGAGGTGCCACTAAATCGGGGTAAACTTTGGCCAAGTTTGGCAACTCTGGCCAACCAAACGCCATCAGGGTGCCACTAAATCGAGGTTCGACTGTATAAACAATTTTATTTTGCCATTATCATACTCAAACGCACGCGCTTATCAGATGTCATTTTAGCGCTGGCGCAGCGCCGGCTTATATAAAATAAGAAAAAATTTTGAAGCTTTTGTAAATATGGTAAAATTGAGACGCTACTCGGTAATACAACCAGCCACGTCCGCCCCGCCCCCTAAAAGCTACTCGTATACACCCCCCCCCATCATCCCCGCGATAATTTCAGGCGTACCTAAAACAATGCTCTTTTTAAAATGCTGAATTAGTACGGGTTATCTTTAAGCCTGAGACCAGAAGCCTCAGCCTAAGGGCTAAGCCTAATTCCTAAGCTAAAATTATTGGGGGGGGGGGGGGTGTATTCCTGAGGACGTGTTTGGAGGAGGGTGGTTGGGTTGTTTAAAACCGAGTAACGCCAAAATTCACATTAAACCGATGTTTTTTGCAACTGATAGAATATGCATAGTACTGAAATACGGTCTCGTGCCTTCTGTCAATTTTTCCACTTTTCAAAGCGCCGGCGCATCACAAAATTTTCGCGCCGGCGGATCCACTTGGCCAATTTACCCGGTGGCGCGCCATCGCTCGTGCAGCGTGCAAGTACGGTCATCACTGGATTGCAACAGCATGAGAAAAACCTTATTATTGAATTTTGTCTTTCATATACTTTTTATTTGATCTAAAATGTTAGAAAATAATATTTTTGTTTATTGTTTTTGACATTTTCAGGCACATTTTATTGTTACATACATTTGTAATCGTAATCATCTACCACATTTTATCCTTTGACAAAAATTTTGAAAATTATTTTTTTTTCACATAAAACAATTCGTTTGAAATTATGTCTCTGATTTTATATTTTGTGGGACGTTTGTGAGATTTATGCCCCTTTATTGGCGCATTTGCATGGGCATGTAAGACATGTTTTAAATGTCTTTAAACCATCGTTCTAGCAATAAACGTGGAAAATTCAGATAATTAATTTTTTATACTCTTACCTTTATTACTTTTACTTATTACTCTTTTCATACTATGATCATTGTAAAAAAATTAAGCAAACAATAGTAGAAATCAATGTGACATGTTGAATAAATTTAAAAAAATAAAGAATAAAAGTCAAAAAAATACTTTAAAGCTGGAACAAATTTTCTACTTCTAATTTACATGATATTTCAAAAAAAATCGGCTAGACCATAACTTTTGGTCATGAAATTTTGATATAAATTTTAGTGGTACTCAACAGCGTCAAAAATTCTGACGGAAATGCTAGAAAATTTTTTTCAGTCAAAAATTTTGACGAGGGGCTAACGTTTACTGGCGGAAATCGTGACGTGGACAAGGGCTATATCCCAGCTAGCCCCACTGTGTACGCTTATGGCGTCGAATAAAAAGGGTGAATAAATCCCGGCCCAGGATTTTAATTTTTTTCAAGAACACGAACATTTCAAAGATCTTCAAAAATAGTAGTCCTGCTTCTCGTCTGATTCTGCCCACAATTTGTATCAATAAGAATTTATGAAAAGGGCAGTTGTCTGGGCAACAATCAAATTTGTACATACAACTGCCCGGAAAAGGTTTTGCTTCAAAACCATAGGACCAATCTATGTTTTTTTAAATTAGATCAGGTCTTTAGATTCAACTAAAGCAAAGGCTTATAAAGTCTGGTTTCATAAAAAGTTAAAACAGAGGGCTCTATATGTGTTCGAGGTTACACCCAAAAAGAATGCCTTGGTACCCCTGTTGTTTTTTTGGCACAGTTTTTTTCAAAATATTGTTATTTTTGTTAGGCTTCATGCTCAAGCAAGGGTAGGCCACCGTATGTTAGTACAGACTTAAACATGCTTTCCATAGCTCAAAGAAGTAAGAAAAACATGTTTGAGTTCGTGTTAACATACGCTTGTCCTAGCCTTGCCTAAGCCTGAATCAGCTTGGGGGACCAAACTACAATTTTTATTTACATTTTACAACAGAATTTTTTTTGCTTAGTAATGGTTAAATGTTTATAAAAAATTTCTGAAACTAGATAAAAAAAAAATATGCAAAAGCAACAGGGGGAACTAAGGCATTTTTTTGGTGCACCTTCGAACACATATAGAGCCAAACAGAGTCTCGAAAAAAGCTCTCGGTCACCCATTTTGCCATTGTTTAAAGCGCTTACAAGTTGTCAGTCCTGTCATTTGTCGGTGGTGAGAGATCTTTATTCTCTTCAGCACTGATCTCTTGCATGACATGTTGGATGTGCTCTTGCACATCTTCAGTACCAATTCTAGTAATGGAGTTGATGTTGTCTATCTTGTCCACAATGTGCTTTTCATACTCTTCTTCCTCTGCCAAAAATGGGTAATTTGACTATACACAACAAGTAGAAGAAATAAAATATTGTTTTGCAAATTTTCATCTAAAAGGTGAATATTGCGACAAAAGCACGATAAAAAATTTATTTTCGAAAACACAAATAATATATAAATCATTTTCATAATTATTTAGAAAATCTAGTAATTTTGTCTAGGGTAGCAAGCAGGCAGGTGATCAGGGCCGAGTGCATTAATTGTTTTTTTCGCCGTAATTAAAAAAAATTGAGTGTATGGATATTTGAACCGATCAGGTAACCCTTCGTGCTATCCTACTTTGGAGCACTTGAATCTGAATCCGCCCTCCCTCCCACTCACTCGAACCTGTCCTCCCCCTTCCGCTTCGTCAAATCAAAATATGTGGCGAATTATTTTTTTCGAAAATTTTTGAGGGGGGATGGGGTGGCTAAGGTTCAAGCGGGGGATTGGCCGTTGTGGAGCTCAGGTTCAATATTATTCCTACACTGTAAAGCAGTGATGTAACGACATTGACCGATGCTACAAAAAAGTGATTTAGACTCTTAAGCAGAAACGGTATACCACAAAACTTTGGCTAAAAAATCAAAAAATTCACAACACTGCTTTAAGATACCTTAAAGCTAAGAGAAATTAGGACGCTACTGGAACATACCCCTCCCAAAAAGCTACTTGAATATACCCTCCCCAATAATTTTTGGAGAGTACTTATAACCACTATTTTGAAGAAAAACGTTGTGCAAAAGCCCTTGTTAGTAATGGCCAGGCCCTGAGCCTTACTCACAGCCTAAGCCTACGGGCCTAAGCCAAAGCCTGAATTGTTGGGTGGGGTATGTTTCAATAGGACCGAAATTTGAAAAAATCAAGAAGATTTTGACAATTTTAAATATTTTCTAGACAGATAATATTATTAAAACACATAAACATATTTATGTCAGAAAATATTTTAAAATAGTCTTTGCTAAGTGAAGATATAAGTGTGGCTGATCAACACAACCAAGTCAGCCGATTAATTGTGATAAATGAGTCAAGGAAGAGTCTGTTCCTTCAAGCCCCCACCCAGCTGCTTACTAAATCACAAACAGGGAAACTCAAGCACATATTTAGCACGTCCAAAAAAATTGTTATTCAAAATATTTGAGAATTCGTTCCAGATCTCTGCAATCCAATGCATCCATTATTTCGGACTAGAGCCTGGCTGATCACTTGTTCTTATCACGGAAGATCTCAACTTGACCAGATCTGTGAGGTCTCAGGCGATTTTTGGAGTTTTAGAGCACTCAGGAAGTGGCCGATGGCATCTCTAAAATAGTAAAAAAAGATTATAAAAAGTAAAAAACCTAAAGAATTGTTTTGCTTTGACTAAAAAAAAGGAAAATTTCAGTAGACCTAAAGTCTTGGCTGCATCTAGTAAAATTTGCCACTAGTTCCATCGAGCAACTTTTCTTATTTTGTCTTGGTTCTTTTGTTAATTTTTCAGCTTGACCAAGGGTAGGTCAGCATCTTTTTTCACCTTTTTCTAGTTCGGTAAATATTTTTGGATCTGTCCTCACAGATGCTGGCCTATCCTGCTCCTAAAGTAATAAAATAAACAGGAGGACGAAGGCAATATATAAGCGGAGGCCTAGTATATGAAATTATATTTGAGTTTTTTTATGAGTTTTGGAGAGAGTTTTTTATGAGACCTTCTTATAGGACCAGTGGCCTCCCTACGCAGCAGCCGGCTACATTCACTATAGCCTATACTCTATACCCTATCGCTATACCCGTATAGGGATACACTATACCCTCAGAACTCGATTACACTTTACACCCAGCGGCCGATTTAGCTTGGGGCACCAAGGAAAATTTCTTCCAAAAAAATTATCGACCAACAATTTTTTTGCAGGAAAAGCGTTGAAAAGCATTTTTTTATCTTTTAAGAAGAAAATAGTACAATCGGGTGTTAGGGGTGATCGGGAAGGAGGAACGGTTGGGGGGAGGGGGTTGGTATGATAAACCTTTGGTGTGACCGCGTGCTGAGGGCATAGGCGTACTCAGGACTTTCTGACGTGGGGCTAAATAGGCGCAAAATCATGACAGGGGCGGCTAAAAAGGCAAATAAACTAAATAAGGCTAAGCGACCCAAATTACTTTTAGGAACTTTTATCGCTTTTCGGTCTCTTTTTTGAACTAGAAAAAAAACCAACCGATAGCTGTTCAAATTCATGCAAGACACACCAAGATTGTATCTGGCTCTAACATAAGACGGAAAAAGCTCAAGTGCTTTTTTATAGGCACTTATAGCTTCCGCTGAGCGTTCACTGTTGGCTAGAGATGCGCCTAGACGGTTCCATAATACAGCATCCTAACAAATTACTAGTGTTTTGAAACTTTTAATATTCTACACTCAAAACCCACATTTGGAGACAAAGATATTGCAATTGTGATCGCATCAATAGCCTTCTCGTAGTTTTTAGACAAGTTATAAAGAATTGCTAGAGCATTTTGAAGCTCCAGATTCGGAGTAGCAGAAAGTCTTACTGCATCCATGAACTTGTTTTCTAACTGAATTATTAAAAATATTGCCTTAAAAATGTTATAACAGGTGTTGTGTGAAACCTGCGCAATCCAATTGTTGTCTATGAAAATGTTGGATGCTGATTGCTGAGACTCTATGCTCTCATTTCGGTACAAAGCAATCCATTTGGACAATTCCAGGAAAGCTAGGGAATCCATTCCTTCATTGGCTAGAGAAACTGATTGAGCAAGAATTGTTTTGCGACTGGGAGCACCATATTTAGTAGCGTTTTGAAAAGCTGAAAGGGCTTGTATATCCTGCTCATTTTCTGCAAGGCACAAGCCTAGAGAGCACCATGCCTGTAAAAAATTTTTAATGTTGAAAATTGCTATAAAAGACATACCTCAGCATCTTGAGGGTTTTTCATTAGCGCAGCTTCATAGTACAATATGGAATCAGTTAAATTGCCCATCAAAAACATCTGCTCTGCCTTAGCAAGGGGATTTTCATCCTCTTTAAATTGGTTAAGCTGCAACTTTTGTCAAAGTTAAAAAATGCAGTTAAAGGGGGAGCCGTTTAGGTTTGAAAAGGAGGCTTCCACGGTTGCTTCCAAAGTGGCTTCCACAGCGTAAGCGTCTGCGTTTTTTGGCCCAAAACAGTGTTGCAGGTTCGATCCCACGTAGTGGCACACTATTTTTTTGACTTGTTTGACCAGTTTTAGAAGTAGTTCGATTTTTTTGACGCCAGCATCGGAATCAGCGACCCAAATTACCCTTAGAACTGGTCAAAGAAGCCAAAAAAAAGTGTGCCACTACGTGGGATTGAACCTGCCCCCCTTCCCCTTAAGTCTCAGTGATCTGACACTGTCTTTCATTACTTCCGCTGGTTCGACACTTTTCTAACCCAGAGTTTGAAGATTTTCGCTAAGACTTTTTGACCAATCTGGTCCAATTCTGACTTTGCGAGTCGTTTTGGTGACCATGTGACTCACAATTAAATTTTTTGTTCTTTGCTGCCATCTTTTTTGTTCTCATTTTTAGCCTTTGCTTAATTTTCTTGAAAAAACAACCATAAAAATGGAAAATTGTGATTTCAATACTGGACTGACTGACGGCCAATTGAATTTGGATTTTTTTTTGTTAAAACCAGGGTTAAAAAAGCGTCGGACGTAACGAGAACGCGGTTTTTGGATATTTTGTCTCACTCTTAAAAATTAAAAGAAGTTACCGAATTGAAAGTATATTCATTAGATATTTGACCGTTCTCAATATCATTCCATTCCTGTTCATAATCAGCATAGTTGCTGTCTACCATATCGTGAATATATTGATTGTTTTCATCAAACGCACTGCCCTGGTTTAAAAACTCATTGGTCCAGGAATCAGCCACATTACTATTACTTCCTTGAGTGATTCCAATGTCAAACTTGTCTAGATATTCTGAAGCAGAAATGGAGGGTAATCTAAAACAATAGTCGAGCCAAAAAACCTAATAATTTAGGTGTTTTACTTGCCTATTGTCAGTTTTGGTAGCTTCATTCCAAGCACTATTTAGGTTGTCCTGCCTTGATAGACTAAATTCACTTGCCCACTGTGGGTGTTGATTAACACTGGTGTCTTTTGTTCTGTTTGAGAATTCTTCTGACCATTTGTATGCTGAGGCACTAGATCTGAAACTAGAGATGATGTGAAACTAGAGATGCCGCCCGGACAAATTCATGGAATTTCCAGTCTCGGAATCCCGTCCCGATCTCAGATATATGCCTGTCCCGTCTCGACGTCCCGTTCCGAAAAAAATTATTTAAATGTCCCAAGTTCAAAACAACTACGAGGAATCGAACTTGAGAGCATCCTCGAGCACAGATTAGAGATGATGACGGGACAGGACAATTCCCGCCCGCTCGGACTAATTCATGGAATTTTCCGTCCCGGAATCCTGTCCCGATCCTATATTTATGCCTGTCCCGTCCCGTGTTCCATGGCGAAAAACTCAAAAATTAATTTAATATGGCATTTTCCAATTTTTAAAAGTGCAACATTTATGCGTTGATTGAAATTTTCACGCTCTTAGTTGGTTTTGCATATTCGTCCTACTTTTCTATATCAAAACATGACAAACGATAGCGCATTCGAAAAAGGAAATCCAGGGCTAAATAAGGCTCAAATTGTTTTACCCCGTCAAATTACTGATTTAACCCGACAATTATTTTTTTACCCCGTCAAATTTGAATTTTGATCAAAATACTCATTTACCCCGTCAAATTACTGATTTACCCCGTCAAAATATTGATTTACCACGTCAAATTTAAATTTTCGGTGAAATACTGCAGTAAATTTTGCGGGAATCCGAATCTTATAGTTAAAAATGACTTAGATCGCGCAAAATCTAGCCCCAGAGTGGCCAGAAGCCCCTGAAAATTGGTTTTTTGTTGGGGGTTTACTAAAAGGGGAGTAAACTTTTCGCAAAAATTCGATTGAGCGGATCAGATTTCGGGTCCGATGGGCTCAATCGCTCAGAATTTCACTCTGAACCATTCTCAACCATCTTAAACCACCCTAAGCACTGATTTCGGGTAGTTAGATACCGGTCTGGAGCAGTTTATGATGGCTTAGGGTTGTTTGAGATACTCGAGAATGGTTCAGAGTGAAATTCTGAGCGATTGAGCCCATCGGACCCGAAATCTGATCCGCTCAATCGAATTTTTGCGAAAAGTGTACTCCCCCTTTAGTAAACCCCGAAAAACCCATTTTCAGGGGCTTCTGGCCACTCTGGGCTGGATTTTGCGCGATCCAAGTCATTTTGACTATAAAATTCGGATTCCCGCAAAATTTACTGCAGTATTTCACCGAAAATTCAAATTTGACGGGGTAAATCAATATTTTGACGGGGTAAATCAGTAATTTGACGGGGTAAATGAGTATTTTGATCGAAATTAAAATTTGACGGGGTAAAAAAATAATTTGACGAGGTAAATCAGTAATTTGACGGGTGAAATTAGTTACAGCCTCTAAATAATACCGTATTGTTCGAACAAAATTGATTGAAAATTTGTCTACTAAAAGCCGTTAAACAAAATTTTGGAAAAATGTTTGCAGTACTTTTGGACCGCCATGTAGTTTGTTATAATTGAAAATATTTTGCAACCCATTAGAAAGTGCTAGTTACTTCAGGGTCAATCAAGGCTTATCAGAGTACATGATAAAACCAGGCCGACCACAAAAATTACTAAAATTAAAATAAGTTTAAAAGTACTTACTTTTGTGCAATTTTCCATCCATTATCCAAAATCTGCCTGGTATTTTGGTTTGGCATGCTCTCTAACAGTTTTCCCATGTTAAAAGTGTTTGGAAGTGACACTTGACTGCATATCTTGGCCAGGTACTCATTTGCTAACTAAACATAAATAATATTTTCACTGATTCGAAAAAAATTTAAAACAAACTAAATCATGGTTTGAAATTCCTGGAATGCTTGTCTGCAATTCTTTTAATGTGCCTGACTGAATTTTGGTGTTGTTATTGCCATAATTTTTAGACAGCGTTGACAAAGCGCTGGCAGTTCCACATTCTGGTTCGAATAGTTGCTTCATTGCAGTTAACTGTAGTCTGCAAAAGTCAGAATTCGATTGTTTATTATGAAAGTTGTTAACACTGTTTCTACGGTGGACTTACCACCACCTAGGTAAAGCCACATAGTTATCACCACTCGAGTATAGCAAGCTAAAAAAGCCATTACCCAGTACCTAGGTACCACCTGGAATCTAAGTACTACGTTAAAGGAGGAGTGCAAATTGGGGGGGGGGGGGGGGGTATGGATAGACCAATAAAATGACCTTTTCTGGTTTCAGTTTGTAACACTTTTTCAATTATTCTTCAAAGATTTTTTTTGGTGCTAGTAGCGAATACCCCCCCCCCCCCCTCCCAACAAATTTTTTTTTCAAAATTAGGTTTTAACCATTTCTAAGTAATTCTTATGCGCTGAAAACGATAGAAAAGGTGTTTTCGGGCATTTTCTGACCTAAAAAGTTGAATTTTGGAAAAAAAAATTTTGACCAAAATTCGACTTTTTGCCTCGGGGGACCAAGGTAAACCACCTGAAATGGTACCTAGAGTCCTAAAAAGATGAGATTTAAACATAGTTTTGTTAGCTGGGGCCTACCGCATAAAGAAACTCTGGTATGCAGGTTTTTTCATGCATCTAGAGTCACTTTCTAGTGATTTGCGTCTAAGATATGTGGGTGTGCGCATCTCAATCCCAAGCCCCCAAGCCCCCTGCGCCCCCGAAGGGGGCGCAGGGGCTTGAGAGTTAGAGATGCGCGCACGCACTTACCTTAGACATGATTCCGAGAAGTACACTTGATCATAAATTGCATATAGAGTCTCTTTTTGCCTAGCTCCAGTGACAAAACGAGGTAGAATACATTGGTCCCCAAGGGAAAAAGTTGAATTTTGGTCAAAAAAAATTTTTCCCAAAAATCAACTTTTTAGGTCAGAAAATGCCCGTGAACACCTTTCTATCGTTTTCAGCGCATAAGAATTACTTAGAAATGGTTTAGACCTGATTTTGAAAAAAAAATTGTTGGTGGGGGGGGGGGGGGGGTATTCGCTACTAGGGTCAAAAATCTTTAAAAAATTCACTTTCTTCATAACATCTATCACGGAAAAAATTTTCCCGACCAGATATCTGAAAATTTTGGCTCCCTTAGTCCCCCTATGGTTTTCTTCCGGGCCGAAGGTTCGACTCCGTCTTGAAAACAACACTTTTTCCCAGTTATTTTCAAATAAAGACAAGTCAGGTGCCTTTTCTAGGCGGAACTCTAAATTCATCACATCCTCATCGTCTTCATCGTCTATCAATAGCGCCTCTAGCAAATTTACAATTTCATCTGAATTTTTTTTTCGAGATAGATGTTCCATAAGAAAGTATTTTTTTCTAAGAACTTTGGTGAAAAAATCTTTGAAGGATCATTGAAAAATGCTACAAAATAAAAAACCGAAAAAGCACATTTTCATTAGTATATTCATCCCCCCCCCTAATTTGCACTCATACTTTAAAGCATCAAGGGCCAAATTTGAAACTGTTTGTTGTTATTTTTTGGCTGAACTGCAGGTTAGGCCAGCATGAGCTAGGACAGAGTCAGACTAGTTCTTCTAACTACTAAAAAGGCAAGAAAATATTTTGCATGCTAGTCCACCCTGGCCATTACTACAATCCAAAAAACAACACGCTTTTTCTTCCTATCGCCAATCAGGCCCTATCCTCATATTAGGAAATGTTTGCCTTGGTCCCCCTGTTGGGTTTTTTGTGTTTTTTAGTGTCTAAGCTTAGGAAAAGGTAGACCAGTGTATTTTGGGACGGATTCAAAAATGACTCTAAGTTATGTTTGAGTTCATCCTAACATACGCTGGACAGCCTTGCCTGAGCCTAAAGCCAAAAAAAATTACAAAAAAAAACAACAACAGAAAGACTAAGGCGAAAAATTTTTCTGATATGGGGATGAGGCCGCTCATTGTTCCTTTAATACCGGGTGTCTAAAAAAAGTATTAATCTCTTAATCATATCAACAGTATAAGACAAAGTGAAGGAGCAAATTTTAAACATAATTATTGACCAAATTAATAATACACATCAATTAGTTCACAAATTGTAGTCTGTGTAGTTTATCTAACTGTCTAATAAATCGAAAACATTGTTCAAAAAGGTAACACCAGTAAAAAATTATACACAAATTTGAAAGCAAAAAATACATATTAAATTTATTTTATGAACACAGCTAAACATTTTTAGCTAAAGTATTTTATTTTCTCTGATTTTCAGATGCGGATACAAGAAAACTATCTAGGAGATGTAGTTGCAAAGTACTACACGCAAATTGTGGATCAGTGTTTTTCAGATGATGGTCCGTTCTTTCATATTTCCATTCTTCGATATTAATTTCGGCTCTATGTCTCAAGCAGGGCAGATTTTGACTTGGTTGTTTTTACCCTTGTGGTTTGTTTTTAGTTTTTTAGGCTTATGCAAAGGCTAGATAGCGTATCTTAGCACACGGACTCAAACCTGTTTCTCGAACTTCAAAAAAACTTTAGTCTATCTAAACTTACTTTGGCTAACCGTTGAATCTTATTGAGGGTAAAAACTCGGCGCTAGTCTAGAATCCGTTTCCGTTTTCGCCTTGGTCCCCCCTGTTGTTTTTTGATATGATCATGGTTAGAAAGATGGTCCTTGTGATTACGATGATTAGGGGTAACATTATCACCTTAACCATCATGATCATACTTAGAAATAACAGGGGATATCAAGGCAAAAACCGTAAAAAAAACAACAGAAGACATAAAGGCAAAAAAAGGGAAACGGATTCTAGACTAGCGCCAAAAACTCTGTTCCCCGAAAGACATTATTACACAATAGGAGTATTTTTGACATTTAGGACGAAAAGATGTGGGGTATATGACATTAGCGTCCATTTTTCCATAATTTTTTGTAGTTTGAGAAATGAGTTCGAGCTCGTCTTAACATACGCTGGCCAACCTTGGCCTAAGATTGAAAAAAGTCGTAAAAACTACAGGAGGACCAAGGCAAAAACCTTTATTGAGGCCTAGAGCCCAAATTTATTTTAAGTTTGTACACTTTTGAGAAAATTAGTAGTCGATAGCTCGGCTTTTTTGTGATAGATTTGAATATTCAGGAAAATATGTCATATCCATCAACTCATTTGGCCACATAATCACCTGCCCTTGTCCAAGCAATGATAGTGCTGCCAACAGTGCATCTAATACAGGCAACACCCACACCAATCTTCAGTTAACATCTGGCAAATCCTTGGCAAATGTTTTGATTTGTGGTGATGCAAATGGCAATGTCCATGGCTTCAACAGCTCCTCCCTCATTGAATCAGCTACAGCCAACACAAGTGTGATGGCAACACCATCTTTTTCTGAAAAGATAGCAAACTCAGCTATTGAAGATATTTTGCCTTTAAACAGCAAAAATAAATTTGTTATTGTTGTGCAGATGGATCAATCAGCCTACATGATATTGAAGTGCTCAAAAAGGTAGACTTGTTTATTATAAAAACTGGAATTTTCAATGGGTTTATGAGGCTGTATTTTCTGCATTAAAAAGGGGCAAAAGCCTTTAAGAATTCAAAAGTGACCTCGGTGGAGCAGTGCATAAGCGTTTGTGTTTTTTGGCCTAAAATGGTGTGCAGGTTCAATCCCACGTGGTGACCAGTGCAGTAAATGGCACCGGTGCCGAAATTTCGGAGGTTGGTGCCCGGGTGCGGTGCCCGGTGCCGAAATTTTAAAGGTCGGTGCCCGGTGCGGTGCCCGGTGCTAAAATTTTCAAGGCCGGTGCCCGGTGCGGTGCCGGTGCCGAAATTCCAAAATTTACAGCACTGGTGGTAACACGCTACTTTTATCTGGATTATTTGGCCAGTTTCAGAGGTAATTAGACTTTTGGAATCTGGAATCAGTGACCCAAATTACCCCTAGAATTGGTCAAACAAGTCAAAAAAGAAAAATGCACGCATGAGGGATCGAACCTGCGCACCCTTTTATGACCACAGTATCTCAACTGCCCGCCCCCTCCAAATAGTATTTTTCTCTAAGCCAACTTTTTTCAGTTTTGCATAAGCTTAAGACCTAAGCTTAATCCTAATCTTGAGTTAGCGTACACATTCAAATCTTAAGTTAAAAAGAAAACTTGAAAAAATCAAGGGAACCCAAAATAGTACGCTTAGAGAAAAAATACATTTGGAGGGGGTGAGCACCTGGGCTTGTACGTTTTATGACCATAAAACACAAACGCTTACGCCCTGCGCCACCGAAGCCACTGTTTTAATCTTAAATGGCTTTGCCCCTCCTTTAAACAGACGCACTCTAACAAACTGACCGTTTCAACTTTGAAAACCTATAGCTCAGACCAGAATAAATATTTTGCATATATATTATTTGCCTTTTCTTTACCTAAATTGTTTCCGATTTTCGGAAAGTTGAAAAAGTCTTTTATATAGAAACAAAACAGTGACCCAAAGGATAGCCAAAAAATACTTTGATCTATTTTAAAATCTCAGAAAGTTTCATCCTATCTTCACTAAATATTAATTTATTTTTTAGCCGATCTCTGTTTTTGGCGGACATTCACAGAAGATCAACAAACTAGCTAAAAGATCTGAATTTGAGTTTGTGAGCTGCTCAGATGATGGCCTAGTACAGTTCTGGGATAGGTATTACTAAATTTTTTGGGTGCAAGTCTAAAGAAATTTTCATATTTTTAAGCCGACTGAACAAAAAGCCACCAAGAACTTTGCAAGTTGCAAGTCACAGTCAAGTATCTAGACCTAATTGTGCAAATGAAATATATGCAGTTGATGTTGACGACGATTTTGTGGTGAGCTACTTTAAGCTTAAAGTTTTTTTAATTGAACTACATAATATTATAATAGGTTTGCGGAGGTGGAGTCAATCTTAGCATGTGGCATTTAAGTTCATCAAGTCTTGCACTTGTACTAAATAATGGAGAAGATGGAGATCAAACAGAGATTTGTTCAGCTGTGGAAATGGTGGATGGCCAAATTCTAGCTGGAGCTACTACTTTTACCAACAATGCCACTCTTCATAGATACAACTACTCTGGTAATATTTTATTGTGCTTAAAGTTCAACAAACTAGAGAAAAAGCTACAGTTAATTGGCTATGTCCACAGTTGATTTGACCCCTCAACTTTTTAGGGGTCAAATTTTTCAAAAGTGCCAAAAAATCAATTTTTGATGAAAAAGTGTTAAATCTGATAAGCATGACAACCACTCAACTTTTTGAGTTCTACAAGATGGCGTTAACAGAAATGTGAAATCTTGTATCCACAAAATTTTAGCAAATGTTGACCCCTGTTGATCTCTCAACTTTTTCCCGCACCAATTTTCATACGTCGAAATTTCAAAAAATACTCGGAAAAACTGTCTAAATTTTCGGTGTATAGCATAAAAAGTTGCCCTAGAGTCATAAACATGAATATACAATAATTTTAAGAGAAATATTGACATTTTTTGAATTTAAGAAAAAGTTGACTCTAAAGTTGACCCTTATGGACAGGGCCATTTGGCTTACTGTAAGTATTATCAGCCGGGGTTCCGGAAGTGTAGTTGGAGTACTCAAATAGTTGAAATAAATTGGAATAACACTTAAGTTTTACAACATTTCTAAATTCTAAGGTCTATTTTCAGGCTCTTCAATACTTTCGCTCAAGATCAACATGAACAGCATCAGGAATATCCACACTGCAGAATTTTCAACTCAAACTCACAAGACAAGTGTCGTGAGTGGTGAATCTTCTCAGCTTTTCTTTCTCACAGACTTCGGGTTCATTTCTTCTTCTATCAAACAACAAAAGTCAGTGGATGAAATCGTTTAACTTATTACTCTTTGTTTTTATTCTGCTGTTACCAGTCCAATAAATAATGAAAAGACCAATTTATTTACATAAATGTATCACCCAAGTAACAATGCTATTGAAAAAAGGAGAATCTAAGCCCAATATATGTAACAACAATAATCATCCGTATTATGAGGAATAAGAAGACCTAATTCTGATAAATAATTAGTCTTTTTCATCTATCAACATAGCCGTGTCCAAATGCTTTGAGGAAGAGGTGGAGTAGCCATGTCGGCGGAATATTTTCTTGTTTGCTGGCAATGACATGTTTAGCAACAATGCTATCAGCACTAAGACTGCTCCAAACAAAAAAGGAGGTCCGGGTATTATGCCCTAAAAATTATTTTTCTAGGCATAGTATAACCTCGATTTAACGAGCACCCAAAAAGTTCGTTCGCGACTAGAGTATGAAATTGTTTTAACTCGATTTTCAACAGCCTTCACTTTATTTTTTTGACAGTCTAGTCACAAATAACGCAAGAATTTCGATATCATAAGATATTTCATTTCAAAAAAGCAAAAGCCCGATCTTACGATCCTTTACTTAAAGGACAATGGTTTTGCGCGCAGTGCATGACAAAAATTTGAATTGGCGGACGACACTTCTCTTTCGTCTCTCACTGTACTCTTTGGAGTAATGTCAAACGACTCCAAAGAGTACAGTGAGGGATGAAAGAGAAATGTCCCTCGCCAATTCAAATTTGCGCACATCGCTGCGCGCAATAACCATGGTCTTTTAAAAAGATGTCGGTTGCAGTGACAAAGCCTCCCCACGTAAAGTCTCGGATGGGATTGAAATATTAATTTTAATTAGGGTGGGTAATTCTCCGGAAAAAAGTATTTTTCGGGTAATTACCCGGGTGATTGCGGGTAATTACCCAAGTAATTACGAATAAATAAGGCCGGAAAAGTTTTTCTGGGAATTACCAATCAACCAACCTTAATTTTAATATTCAATGGGCGCCAATTAAAATTTTTGAAACTTTGACTAAGAACCCATGACACTCCTGTGGTTCGAAAATGTTTTTCTCCAGAATAAAAAAAACAGCCGGCTTTCTCAGAAAATCGGGGTCGAGAAACACAAATGTGAGGTTATCTTTTCTATCCGAGCACTCTGCGAGGGAGGATTCTGAACCCAAGCCAAGTTGTTTACCAGATTTTTTGCTTTTTAGATGAAACATCTCATGATTCTAAAAAACGATCGGCAAAATCGGAATCTTGCGACGTTTGGACCAGGCTGTCAAAAAAATTTGAGTTTGAAACAGAGAGGGACAAAAAAGGGGCAATGTACCAGTGTCAGACTCCAAGCTGGAACTAACTTTTCGGGTGATCGCTCAATCACTAATATTTTAAGACTTTTTTAAACTCAAACCATGTCAATAAAAGTGATCTTCTCATGAGAAGTGACATTCCTATTTGGAGTGATCACTTTGTTTTCAAAGGCTGCATCCTTATGTTGGGCACAGGAAACTGTGGCCCAACGCCTATATGACCCGTGTTCTCGCCATCCAAGGTCAGATCCATTCCGAATTCATAAAGAAGAATCCAAAAATGGCTGGCCCAATGCCTAAATAAGGATAGTTCATAACAATTTATTAGGTATTTTGCACAATTACCTTGACAAAGTCCTCGTATACCACTTAAAATTCCTTGAACGGTGCCTTGTAGTTCTCTATCCGTTTGTAAACTACAATTTTTGATTTTGCTTTTGTTTAAATCATTACGAATTTGCTTAATAAAATTTTATTACCTAACAAATGCACAAAGCTAGGATAGCTCATTTGAGAAAAGCAGCTAAAAAGCCAGCTGCCCACATCATCCAATTCTGAAATTTTTAGACTAAGTAACTTTTTGGTGCATAAAAGTACAGTATGCCCACTATATAACACCACCTTTTTTTTTAACACCGCCAATGGCCGGTCCCGGAGTGGTGTTATATCGGTAGTAGACTGTAATACCCACCTGAGTTCCTAGTCCATACCACACAAGTTGCACAAATTGAAACATCAGACCATATACTATAGCATGTTTAGGTCCAAATTTTGAGTCACCAAAAGGAGAATACCGGTTTGAGCTATCACAGAAAGTATACCAACGAATCCTTAATCAGCACTCCATTTTTGAATTTAAACCAATCAGAGCTCCCAGATTTTTTT
>SADC01001169.1:0-10913 GCA_004194705.1 Ditylenchus dipsaci | reverse complement strand
GAGTAGTAGTACCCAGTTACCGGTAACACAATGCTCTACTTAAGCGGGAGTACATTTTTTAGTCTGAATGCTTTCAATAAAATTATAAACTCTCTCTTTTAGCGCTTCAGATCAACTCCGCTTTTAGCTAGCAGAACAATTGTAAAAGTTGCTGAGTTATATGAGCATTTCTTTAAGTAAAAACTTCATTGCTGCCCCTCCAATATATATGGCTGCTCAAACCGTCTAGCAGCTCTCAATCTAGCAGCTCTCAATCTTCTGAAGCTTTTGCCACAGATTTTGAGGTATGAATACTTTTCGTCTGTCTGGCAGTAGGTTATGTCATTGATTTACAGAGTTTTTGCAAGTACAGTTTTGATAGCCATGAATTGAAGTCCTGGATCGCCCAATCAAACAGTTTTACCTTTACTTATGTCTAGATGGGTTTTGATTGTGAAGATTTCAGAGTGTGGAGTCTATTCGTCTGTATGTGAAGCTGTTAAAGGAGAATGCGGTTGACATGAAATCTTTCTTTACTACAACGAACAAATGATTAAGTAAAAAACATTTATTTGAAGCTGTTTGATACGAAATTACGATCTATGTTTGTTTAAAACTTTATTAGAGTGTTCTTTTGGTTCCATCTTTTGCTCTATTACTTCTAATTTATTAAAAAATTTGGTTTTTGGTACACCATTCAAAAGTATCCAATTGTTGTACACCTTCTAAAAGGTGCCATGTCAGCTTACAGTGTTCCGAAAAACTATGTTCATTAATTTTCTGACCTTATATAGGGCTTAGCGCAGGGTAGCCCAGCGTACGGGGGTGTCCAGGTGGTTCGGGCCCTATAGGTGTGTGGGCCCGACTGAGACAACACCTAATTTTCGACAACTAAATCGTGTTTAGCATGCTCGATTCGCTATAGATGGATTCTAAAATTCAAACTTGGCTATATTTTAGAATCCCCTTGATACAAAAATGATTTAAATTTATTCCGGATTTTCCTGACTGACTCATCAAAATAGGCAGATGCCCCTTTTAAAACTCGTATTGTTCGACGCTCTTTTTTTAAACGAAAGCTGACATTCTGGGAAACACGATTTACTTACTTGCAAAAGTGATATTCCCTCTACGACCTATTTTTGGCCTCCAAAGCCAAAATGCGTTAACCACCCACCTACACATGCCAAATACTATATAGAAGATTATATTGTTTTGGGACATTAATAAACCCTGGTCCCTGACAAGGGCCCTGCTGCTAACAAATGGCGAAACCCCGACCCTGGTCCTGGTATTTATTTTAGTTACAACCCTGGTTCGGGCCCTGGTTTGCTAAAGCTCCATCTCTAGTGGAGGCTCGGGAGGATCTTTTCAATTTGATTGAAAAACATGGCTCAGAGCGAGGTAAATTTTGGTTTATGTTTATTTTTTTTCAAACACTGTTCTTAGGCCTAATTTTCCACCTGAGTACATATACGGCATTATTTTTTGCCATTAACCTAAAAACTGCTGAAAAAATCAAAAGTCGGTGTGAAATCCCATAATCAGCTCGAGACAACAAAGATTTGAACGAAATATTTCTATGTTTATCAGATTTTCTACATGGGCATACAGTCAATTCTCGCTATCAATACACGTATATTATAGCGAGAGTTGACTGTACCTGATTTTGCAACAAAAAATTTAATTTTGCAACAAATTTTGTGTTTGGCCTTTTTGTCTTAGATTTTTTAGAATTTTTTCAAGGTCATAACAATATCATGTAGCCGCGCGATTCTAGTTTCTTGCAAGCTATAGATCAATGCGAGACCTATAGAAAATTATAATAAAAAGGTAAAGTATGGTAGCAGTTACAATTCCCCACGGGGAGTGGTCAGATGGAAGAGATAACCTCATATTCGTGTTTCTCGACCCCGATTTCATGAGAAAGCCCGCGTTTTTTGACTCTGAGAAAAAAAATTTCCGAACCACAGGGGAGTACCATGGTTTTTTTCGTCAAAATTTGAAAAATTTAAATTGCCGCCTTTAAATTTTTAAACGGATAAGGGCTGTATTGGGAGGAAGGGAATAAAGAAGACCCCTTTTATAGCAGAACGTAAAAAAGGTTTTTTTGTATTCTTCCACTGTATTACCATGTTTTTCAACGTGGGCCGGGGCAAAAATACACTCTGTACGCATTTTATGATCAAGAGTACTTCTCGGAATTATGTCTAAGGTATATGATGCCAGAGGCGTAGCCAGAAAAATCTGACGGGGGGTGGGGCTAAAGCCCCCCGAGAGGTCATTTCCCTACACCGTTTTTGAGTTTTATAGTGTTTTTACTTAACAATTTTTTTCGAAAAACCTGACGAAGGGGGGCGGGGGGAGCGGGGCTATAGCCCGCTCACCAAACAAAGCAAAACAAAAATTTGTTGCAAAATTAAAATTTTTTGTTGTAAAATTAAGACTTTTTGCTGCCAAATTCAGGTATGCCCTTTCTAAATTCACAGCGAATTTAAAATTAGAAGGGCAGTTTTTTAAGCAAATTGACGGATATGGTGTCAGATTCTGAATTTTTCGCAAAAAAAATATATACCGTACAGTCAACTCTCGATTTAACGAACCCTCTATTTAACGAAACTCTTGATTTAAGGAACTTTTTCAATGCCTATTGGCCAGCGTTAAATAAAATGACTAAAATTAACTCTTGATTTAACGAAACTCTCGGTTTAACGAACATTTTTTCCGGTCCCCAGGGGTTCGTTAAATCGAGAGTTGACTGTATTCACTATAATAAACGGGCACCTCCCTCGTTCAAAGTCGTGTTTTTGGAATGAGTTTTCGACACATTTTTTCAAGACATTTTCAGGCGAGCCACTGCTCATTTTGTAGCCACTCAGATGAGCTATAAAATGAGTGGTAACTTGCATGAGAAAAGTCTCCGAAAAATGGGCCAAAAACACAATGCATAAACACGTTTTTTTAATTAGAAGGGCCCTTTTATTTGAGTGAATACGGCTAAATTGAACCTGCGCATAACGCCTCGCCTTACTTTAAGATGAATCATAAACAGACTCAAACACCTCAAAAATATTCCTGCATGTTTTATTTTCTTAGATTGTTAAAAAAAATATTTTCCGCGTCGTTTGAGTTCCCTACAAGGAGTTTAGACTACCATCCTGTTTGTTGGAGCGACATCCAGAATATGTAACACTTTACTTGCCCCCCCCCCCCACGGCTGACCCACTTTCGAGGTGAATTTTTGAAAACCGATTGCATATTCGTGTTTCTCGACCCGGATTTTTACGGAAATGATCATCAGATTCTGTGAAAGTGAAAAAAAAATTTTGGGATTTGCCTTGGTCCCCAAGGTAAAATTTTAGAAAAATTTGAAGAAAAAATATTTTTTAAATTGGCGCCTTTTGAATTTTAAAGGGATTAAGGGCTGTATTGGGAGGGGAAGGGAATAGAAGGGGGCCACTTTTATGGCAGAACAATAGAAAGTAAATATATGTATTCTTCGACTGCCTCACCATGTTTTTCAACTGGGCCGTGGCAAAAAGAGACTCTATACGCATTTTTGATCAAGAGTACTTCTCGGAATTATGTCTAAGGTAAGTGAGTGCGCGCATCTCTAACTCTCAAGCCCCCTGCGCCCCCTTCGGGGGCGCAGGGGCTTGGAGTTGAGATGCGCACACCCACATACCTTAGACACAAATCACTCGAAAGTGACTCTGGATGCATGAAAAAGCATGCATACCAGAGTTTATTTATGCGGTAGGCCCCAGTATTCAAAACTATGTTCAACATGTTCTTGTTAGGGCCTTGTGTGATTAGTGGCCCCTTTTATTCCCTTCCCCTCCCAGTACAGCCCTTAATCCCTTTTAAATTCAAAAGGCGCCAATTTAAAAATATTTTTCTTCAAATTTTTCTAAATTTTACCTTGGGGACCAAGGCAAATCCCAAAATTTTTTTTTTCACTTTCACAGAATCTGATGATCATTTCCCGTAAAAATCCGGGTCGAGAAACACGAATATGCAATCGGTTTTCAAAAATTCACCTCGAAAGTGGGTCAGCCGTGGGGGGGGGGCCAAGTAAAGTCTAGCCCAGAATATTTGGGTACCATGCAGGTGGTTAGAGCTGATCTGGATGATGTTAGCACAATTCAAATGGTTAGGGCTGCGAATTAAAATGGTTCATGGTTGCTTTTAAGAGGTGCACTTGGTATATGTCTAACTCACTACCCACTGCACCACCAAGTAACATATTTGTCTGAGTCTTCAAGAAACACTAATACTTTTCAAATGCATTTTACGCGATTGAAAACAACCCAGGGCAGAAATGGATGTCTAAGTCTGATGAGGACTTTCGAAGAGCTATCGAATGGTAT
Organism: Ditylenchus dipsaci; assembly: GCA_004194705.1. Taxonomy (NCBI): domain Eukaryota; kingdom Metazoa; phylum Nematoda; class Chromadorea; order Rhabditida; family Anguinidae; genus Ditylenchus; species Ditylenchus dipsaci. The sequence goes on along the minus strand of SADC01001169.1, from coordinate 6,564 downwards.
ACAATGTTTTTCAATAAACCACCGATACTGTGTGAGGTTCCCTGTAAGAATGGACCATCCATTATACCGCACCACTTTAAAAAGCCTGTGGCATCCAGCTGGATTTTTAACCATTTTGATTGATCATCTTTCGGCCCTGATTTCATTTAAACTATCCATCATCCAAGCGGATACGACCGGCATGGCTCTAGGTAAATTCGCCCACGGTAAATTCGCCACAGGTAAATTCGCCTACGGGTAAATTCGCCCACAAAATTTGTCCCGACACGAAATTTTTTGTTACTGCTTGGTCCACACTTTTGAAATGGAAGGTACTTTTTTGCCCGCTAATTACTTCTTTTTGCCCGCTAAATCTTTTTTTTCTGCACGCAAATTTGAAATCCGCTAATTACTATTTTTGCCCGCTAAATACTTTTTTCTGCCCGCAAATTTTGGAAAAAATGCCCGCAAATTTTTCTTCAACGGGTATAAGGCTAATTCCCTGTCCCCTACTCAACTTTTCTCATTCTTTTGTGGTTTCATGTGTTTTGAGCATCTTGTTGTAGGCTGGGCCCAGAAAATTTATCATTGCTTGGATATTTCGGTGAGCCTTCTTTAACTGTTATTAAGCTGAATTTCTTGTTGTTTCTTAGCCGATATTTGACTTCTAGTGATTGAATATTCAGGTTAATGTCACGTACTTAAGTGAGGGAATCTCAGCAGCATTGTCCAACAGTTGTGGAGTGCCCGTATTGGTCTGCTCAGAATCTGGTTGATGGCTTTAGGCGTTATTTCCAGAATATTTAATTCGGGATTTTAGGTTCGCTGATCAGGTAACTTTTTTTCATGACATGATTCGCGTTTCAATTGCATACAGCGTGACAGGGTCGTCAACGCACGTAGCGTCAATTGAAAATATTTTAGTCCACATGGAAAATATGAACTTTGTCACGCTGTATGTGGTGCAACTGCCACTCTCTATGTGCCTTTCGTGCTCCACCCACAAGACAGCATGGCTAGGCCTGTGTAACATACCGTATTTCCTCTAATTTGCCGCCCCCCTCCAATTGCCGCCCCCCTCTAATTGCCGCCCCCCCCCTATTTTTTTCGAAACCGTTTTTAACCTTTTTCTGCACAATTTTTTGGCGGTTAGTTATTAATAAGAAGATGTGTCCAAGACCATTGTTTGCTGAAGAGGTATATGTAAGCAGGATCGATAAATATTCACGTTAACAATAAGTCTTCAACACAAGTCTACCTTAAAGGGGGGCTGGCAGACTTAATATGCGCATCGCCTTAGGTCACAGGTTCGACTACCACTGGCTGCAGACCTTATTTTTTTCTCTTTTTATTTACAAGTTTGGTGTCAAAATGTAGCTAAGATCATCAGCTTTCATTTAAGCTATCATACAGATAAAAAGTTGTATAAAGTTAGAGCTAAAATTTAAAAAAAAGATTAAACCGTGTCCAATCCGATGAAATCCTCAATAGGATTATCAATCAAGCAATCAATTGCGACCATTTTCAGCTTCACTATCAGCAAATGCTGTAATTTGGAGATTTCATGCACATGACTGGCTGGTATTGAATTGGACATCAGTAAAAGTTTTAAAATCTAAGCTCTAACGAAATATTACCTTCTACTATTTTTACACGAAATTGTTAATAAAAAATTACATACATGGTGTGAAGCCGCTGGTAGTCGAACCTGTGACCTACATGATGCGTATATAAAGTTCCCCTCCCTTTAATTTGGCTGCCCTGGACAACAATTGGCCTGAAAATTCTGCCCGAAAATCATAAAATTTTGGAAATAGGATAAAAACTTTCATTGTTGGAGTGCTAAATTACTTCAAATTTATGATCGAAAAATAAGCGCCCCCTTCTAATTGCCGCCCCCCCCCCCCCTCTAATTGCCGCCCCCCTAGAGGTCAATCGGAAAATAAGCGCCCGGGGCGGCAATTAGAGGAAATACGGTAGTTGTCGGACCGCGTTAACTTCAAGAGGCTGCCTAGCGAGAGTTAGGCTTTTCTAGTATTTTAGTTCATTCATTTTAAGGGCACAGGTAACGAACAAGCACCCCACTCGAGTAAAGAACAAGCACCCCATTCGAGTAAAGAACAAGCACCCCACAAGCAATAAAAACATTTTAAAAATCGTGTTTACACAAAAAAATGATGATATAAACAATTTTCAAAAAAAATTTGCCTTGGTCCCCAAGCTGATTTGACTGGGGTGCTTGTTCTTTACTCGAGTGGGGTGCTTGTTCTTAACCTTGGCCATTTTAAGGTCTTTCTCGTGGATCAACCAATCAAGAAAAAGTCAATTAACCTGAATATTCAATCACTAGAAGTCAAATATCGGCTAAGAAACAACAAGAATTCAGCTTAATCCTATATACTAAAAGAGAGATTGTGTTAGTAACGAAAAATGTCACGAAATTTTTGTCATCACGAACTTTTTAATGTCTTAAAATTGTCGTTTGAAAGCTCGTCTTGAGATGAAACAGAGGAATGTTCTTTCGAGATTCAGTCTTTGAGAGTCTCATTATTTTTTAGTTCTGAAAACACTGTGGTTGAATGCTTTTCTTTTTTCTATGATTATCGATTTTATTCTTTTAGTTTTTTCCGTCACGTCTAAGTTTAGTGGTCGAAGAACTAAGCAACGAAACCCGCGTGGTGGACAATATGTATCTGTGAGTGTTATATTCTTTTTTGCTCAAATCAAATTTTGTTTTAGTTTTTCTCTGATTGGGACGTCTTGAGCGGAGTGGTCCAAGAATCGAGTCTTTGTTCAAGTCTCGCTGGATTGAAAAATGAATCTGCTTAACCTGCATGATGATTGATCTTCGAAATTGTGAGTGTTAAACTTTTTAATGTTCCGATCAAACTTTGTTTTGATTTAGTCTCTTTTTCTTGATGACGTCTTAAACGGAGTGATCCGAGGATCAAGTCTTTGTGGATATATCTGCTTAACCTGAATAATGGTTTGCACTTAGTTGTAGTAAGATTTTATTTATTTATCAATGAATACATCATCAGTGCTTCAAACTTTAGTGTCGCTAAATGGATGGACGAATCTGCTGACCGTGCTGATGGTGGATCTCAAGTTTCTTCATGTCTTCTCGAGCGGTGTGAAAAAAATAATAAGCTGCTCAACACGAGTAGTGGTCATCTCTGATACTGTAAGTTTTTTATTCTGATTCGAAAGCATCAAAGCTCTCAGGAAATATAATTTAGTGAATTACCTGCATGGTGGACTTATTCAATGAATCTAAGGTACTCTATCAATTCGTTTCTACTTATTTAAGCATACGATTAAAGTGAATTCAGGGTATATACCGGATTTGCAAGCATCACAGCTCTCCTGAGAGCTGTGATGCTTGCAAATCCGGTATATACCCTGAATTCACTTTAATCGTATGCTTAAATAAGTAGAAACGAATTGATAGAGTACCTTAGATTCATTGAATAAGTCCACCATGCAGGTAATTCACTAAATTATATTTCCTGAGAGCTTTGATGCTTTCGAATCAGAATAAAAAACTTACAGTATCAGAGATGACCACTACTCGTGTTGAGCAGCTTATTATTTTTTTCACACCGCTCGAGAAGACATGAAGAAACTTGAGATCCACCATCAGCACGGTCAGCAGATTCGTCCCATCCATTTAGCGACACTAAAGTTTGAAGCACTGATGATGTATTCATTGATAAATAAATAAAATCTTACTACAACTAAGTGCAACCATTATTCAGGTTAAGCAGATATATCCACAAAGACTTGATCCTCGGATCACTCCGTTTAAGACGTCATCAAGAAAAGGGACTAAATCAAAACAAAGTTTGATCGGAACATTAAAAAGTTTAACACTCACAATTTCGAAGATCAATCATCATGCAGGTTAAGCAGATTCATTTTTCAATCCAGCGAGACTTGAACAAGACTCGATTCTTGGACCACTCCGCTCAAGACGTCCCAATCAGAGAAAAACTAAAACAAATTTGATTTGAGCAAAAAAGAATATAACACTCACAGATACATATTTGTCCACCACGCGGGTTTCGTTGCTTAGTTCTTCGACCACTAAACTTAAGACGTGACGGAAAAAACTAAAGAATATAAAATCGATAATCATAGAAAAAAGAAAAGCATTCAACCACAGTGTTTTCAGAACTAAAAAATAATGAGACTCTCAAAGACTGAATCTCGAAAGAACATTCCTCTGTTTCATCTCAAGACGAGCTTTCAAACGACAATTTAAAGACATTAAAAAGTTTCGTGATGACAAAAATTTCGTGACATTTTTCGTTACTAACACAATCTCTCTCTTTTAGTATATAGGATTAAGCTGAATTTCTTGTTGTTTCTTAGCCGATATTTGACTTCTAGTGATTGAATATTCAGGTTAATTGACTTTTTCTTGATTGGTTGATCCACGAGAAAGACCTTAAAATGGCCAAGGTTAAGAACAAGCACCCCACTCGAGTAAAGAACAAGCACCCCAGTCAAATCAGCTTGGGGGACCAAGGCAAATTTTTTTTTGAAAATTGTTTATATCATCATTTTTTTGTGTAAACACGATTTTAAAATGTTTTTATTGCTTGTGGGGTGCTTGTTCTTTACTCGAATGGGGTGCTTGTTCTTTAACTCGAGTGGGGTGCTTGTTCGTTACCTGTGCCCTTAAAATGAATGAACTAAAATACTAGAAAAGCCTAACTCTCGCTAGCAGCCTCTTGAAGTTAACGCGGTCCGACAACTACCGTATTTCCTCTAATTGCCGCCCCGGGGCGCTTATTTCCGATTGACCTCTAGGGGGGCGGCAATTAGGGGGGGGGGGGGCGGCAATTAGAAGGGGGGCGCTTATTTTTCGATCATAAATTTGAAGTAATTTAGCACTCCAACAATGAAAGTTTTTATCCTATTTTCAAAATTTTATGATTTTCGGGCAGAATTTTCAGGCCAATTGTTTTGTCCAGGGCAGCCAAATTAAAGGGAGGGGGAACTTTATATACGCATCATGTAGGTCACAGGTTCGACTACCAGCGGCTTCACACCATGTATGTAATTTTTTTATAACAATTTCGTGTAAAAATAGTAGAAGGTAATATTTCGTTAGAGCTTAGATTTTAAAACTTTTACTGATGTCCAATTCAATACCAGCCAGTCATGTGCATGAAATCTCCAAATTACAGCATTTGCTGATAGTGAAGCTGAAAATGGTCGCAATTGATTGCTTGATTGATAATCCTATTGAGGATTTCATCGGATTGGACACGGTTTAATCTTTTTTTAAATTTTAGCTCTAACTTTATACAAACTTTTTATCTGTATGATAGCTTAAATGAAAGCTGATGATCTTAGCTACATTTTGACACCAAACTTGTAAATAAAAAGAGAAAAAAATAAGGTCTGCAGCCAGTGGTAGTCGAACCTGTGACCTAAGGCGATGCGCATATTAAGTCTGCCAGCCCCCCTTTAAGGTAGACTTGTTGTTGAAGACTTATTGTTAACGTGAATATTTATCGATCCTGCTTACATATACCTCTTCAGCAAACAATGGTCTTGGACACATCTTCTTATTAATAACTAACCGCCAAAAAATTGTGCAGAAAAAGGTTAAAAACGGTTTCGAAAAAATAGGGGGGGGGCGGCAATTAGAGGGGGGGCGGCAATTGGAGGGGGGCGGCAATTAGAGGAAATACGGTATGTTACACAGGCCTAGCCATGCCTGTCTTGTGGGTGGAGCACGAAGGCACATAGAGAGTGGCAGTTGCACCACATACAGCGTGACAAAGTTCATATTTTCCATGTGGACTAAATATTTTCAATTGACGCTACGTGCGTTGACGACCCTGTCACGCTGTATGCAATTGAAACGCGAATCATGTCATGAAAAAAGTTACCTGATCAGCGAACCTAAAATCCCGAATTAAATATTCTGGAAATAACGCCTAAAGCCATCAACCAGATTCTGAGCAGACCAATACGGGCACTCCACAACTGTTGGACAATGCTGCTGAGATTCCCTCACTTAAGTACGTGACATTAACCTGAATATTCAATCACTAGAAGTCAAATATCGGCTAAGAAACACAAGAAATTCAGCTTAATAACAGTTAAGAAGGCTCACCGAAATATCCAAGCAATGATAAATTTTCTGGCCCAGCCTACAACAAGATGCTCAAACACATGAAAACCACAAAAAGAATGAGAAAAGTTGAGTAGGGGACAGGGAATTAGCCTTATACCCGTTGAAGAAAAATTTGCGGGCATTTTTTCCAAAATTTGCGGCAGAAAAAAAGTATTTAGCGGGCAAAAAAATAGTAATTAGCGGATTTCAAATTTGCGTGCAGAAAAAAAAGATTTAGCGGGCAAAAAGAAGTAATTAGCGGGCAAAAAAGACCTTCCATTTCAAAAGTGTGGACCAAGCAGTAACAAAAAATTCGTGTCGGGACAAATTTTGTGGGCGAATTTACCCGTAGGCGAATTTACCTGTGGCGATTTACCGTGGGCGAATTTACCTAGAGCCATGCCGGTCGTATCCGCTTGGATGATGGATAGTTTAAATGAAATCAGGGCCGA
>SADC01001168.1:0-137216 GCA_004194705.1 Ditylenchus dipsaci | reverse complement strand
GAATCGGACGCCATACGACTTGATACAAATTATGACTTGATACATCAACTTGATACACTATCGACTTGATACATCGACTTGATACACTGTTGACTTGATACATCGACTTGATACACTGTCGACTTGATACATCGACTTGATACATTTTACAGAAAATGCCCCTCCGCTTAGCCTTCCGCTTCGACGACGCAGGGGTCTTGGTGGCTTCGGGTTGAAATGCGCACACCCACATACATTAGGCACAAATCACTCGAAAGTGGCTCCGATTGCACGTCTAGGTTCTCTTCATATCTGTTTACCTTGGTTCACCGAGAAAAAAATATGAGGCAAAATTGTGTCCGTGTCCGTCCTTTCACAACCCTAAGACTAGCAGAATTCGACAGTATTTACAAAGCCGGAACAAAAGAAACTTTATTCATGATCGACGTTAACTAACATGACATCCAAACAAACATAACATGCAAACAAACAAATTCACGATCTACTAAGCTTAAGCAGGACGATAAATATTTCATTCGGCATCGAAGACGACATTCAGCTGAGCTTCCTCTCCGAAATTTCTTGAGCAAGTCCTCTAAATTCAGCAAGTTCAGCAAGGTCCTGCTTAGAGTTCAGTTATAAGTTATCAACAAATATTCATCATCGAAAAAGACTTACTCGAAATAGACCAACAATTCTTCGAGCTTCTCTTTCTGTCATGAATTCTTTAAATGTTGTGATTCTTTGACAGTTCTTGCGCTTTGCACGATAGAGCGCCATCTGTTGCAACTTTATTCCCCACAGCGGCGTGTCGAATGATATCAAAATCTAAACATTCTCTAACAGCTACGTAATTTTCTTGTAATAAGTACCTGGATCGGGAAGTCCTCCGAATCCCTGCACAATTTTACGGTCAATTCTCACCCTTGCTTGAGTCCCAGTTTCTGTGTTCCCGATGCCAACTCTGCTTGGATGCTCTGACGGACGTTGGTTCCAGCCACCTTAAAGAATCGTATCAATTTAAAGATGATAACGGAACTAACAAATCTTACCTCATTGACATTTTGGGCACGCAGATATGCTCATATTGGTCTACATTGCCGATCCAGGCCATCTCAGCGAGGTTGAGCTTGAGAGAAAAGACTGTTGATTGAAGCCTGCTACCTTTTTGTTTTGCTGATATGCAACCCGAACATATGAAGTAGGCTTACTCAATTCCTTCCTTGATAATTGTTCTGCCGGTCTTGGTCCAGATATAGCATCCCCGCTGGTCTTCGGTGTATGTTATTGGCGATGTCTTCGCTCCGATTCGCTAAGAGTGCACGAGTTGTAGGTTAGCCATCCAATAAACTAAAAATGTTAAAAAAATAATGCAGTGCATTAACGAGAACACTAAGTTGACAAGACAGAGTAGTGTGATATTTTCAAGGCACTTTCTGTAAAATGTATCAAGTCGATGTATCAAGTCGATAGTGTATCAAGTTGATGTATCAAGTCATAATTTGTATCAAGTTGATGATATACCATTTGAATCGGGACACGGACATTTCACCGCCGGGTCATTTCACCGCCTGTATCACTTCACCGCCTGTATCACTTCACCGCCTGTATCACTTCACCGCCTGTATCATTTCACCGCCTGTATCATTTCACCGCCCTGGTCATTTCACCGCCTGTATCTGTTCATTTTTTTAAGTCCGATTTTGTATTTATTCATTTTTTTGTGTTTTTTCTTTGAAAATAGATATTTACTATAAATTTAAAAATGTAGCAATCTGATCGATGCTAATATAGAGCTCGTATATAAAGAGTTAGCCCTTATCCCGGACCATGTACCCCAAAGGGTCAGCCCTTATCCCGGACCATGTACCCACAAAGGGGCTTCCTATGAATTAGGTTGCCTGCCGAAGGCAGGCAGGTAGAAGGAGAAGAATCTGAAGAGAATGAAAATGACACTTATTGAATTGGTTGTTTGTTTCTAGCGTTTCATTTAAATTGTTGAATGTTATCAATAAATTGCTTGCATATGTACCACTAGATTTGTTCTGTCGTTCTGTTAAAAATCAGGTCTTGAAAAAAGCGTGAAAACTCTAGGGCTTTTGATGGTAACACTTTACTTGACCCCCCCCCCCCACGGCTGACCCACTTTTGATGACAATTTTGAAAAAACCGATTGCATAGTCGTGTTTCTCGACCCCGATTTAGGCGCGAATTTACCAGTCGTTTCCGGTAAAAAGAAAAAAAATTTTCAAAACCACAGGGGGTATCATGGTTTTTAGTCAAAATTTGAAAAATTTGAATTCGCGCCTTTTGAATTTTGAAGGGATTAAGGGCTGTATAGGGAGGGGAAGGAATAAAAGGGGCCACTTTTATGGCAGAACGTTAGAAAAAACATATATTGATATATTCTGGCTGTCTTACCATATTTTTTAACTGAGCCGTGGCAAAAAAAGCCTCTATATGCATTTTATGATCAAGAGTACTTCTCGGAATCACGTCCAAGGTAAGTGAGTGCGCGCATCTCTAACTCTCAAGCCCCCTGCGCCCCTTCGGGGGCGCAGGGGGCTTGGGGGCTTGGAGTTGAGATGCGCACACCCACATACCTTAGACACAAATCACTCGAAAAAGACTCTGGATGCATGAAAAAGCATGCATACCAGAGTTTATTTATGCGGTAAGCCCCAGTATTCAAAACTATGTTCAACATCTTCCTTTTTTTTCAAAAGTGGCCCCGTTTATTCCCTTCCCCTCCCTATACAGCCCTTAATCCCTTCAAAATTCAAAAGGCGCGAATTCAAATTTTTCAAATTTTGACTAAAATCCATGATACCCCCCCTGTGGTTTGAAAAAAAATTTTTTTTCACTTTACCGGAAACGACTGGTAAATTCGCGCCTAAATCGGGGTCGAGAAACACGAATATGCAATCGGTTTTTTAAAATTGTCATCAAAAGTGGGTCAGCCGTGGGGGGGGGATCAAGTAAAGTCAAGCCCTTTTGATTACCTCGATCAGAACCTGAAGGGCGAGCGACTGATAAGCCCACCCAAAAAAATTAAATGTGGCTCAAATGCGGGGCTCAAACTAAATTAGAAAGGCATTGTTCGAAAGAGTTGCGGCTCTCCGCCCTCTTTGTCGTGTTCAAGATCGATTAATATTTTCTCCCGACCACACGAATTTTTTAGGTTGTATCACTTCACCGCCGACATGAGTTTGCAAAAATTGGGAGAAAATCGGGTTTGAACCCAAACTTCCACCAAAAATCCATGCTAAAATACATTATTTCCAATTTGGACGGCAGGAAAATTTTTTTTTCAGTGCGAACTTTGATCATACATTTTGTGCTTATAAAAAGAAACTAATATGCTGTACTTGAGTGTTCCGGAAAGATATCCAACATAGGTTCGCAAAACGTAGCAGAAAATTGAGCTCTAAGTTAAAAGTGGCGAAAAAAAGACACAGCGGATCCAAATACTATATGGAGATATAACTTAGCAAAAGCGAGTCACGTAACAAGGTGTTGTTACGTGACTCAGCTCGCGTAACATGAGATGCGTCCTAAATAGGAAAATTTCTATCTCTTCAGAAACTTCTATTTTTAGAAACTTCTACACACTCTTAAATCCGTTAAACATAAGAAGACAAACATTTCAAAAGGTCAAAACACAAAAAATGAATCCAGAAGCCAAAAATCAGGTGTTACGTGACTCGGTGTTACGCGTAATAAAATAGCGTGTTACGAGACTTTGTTACATGACTCGAAAGCAGTGTTACGCGTAACAGACATGCGTAACACGAGTCGCGTAACAAATTCTGTTACTTAACTCGTGTTACGCCACTCGTGTTACGCGACTCAAAAACAGTGTTACGCGTAACACTAGTCAAATTGTGTAACGCGGGTCGTGTTACGCCGGAGTGTGAGGCGAGCTATAAGAACAAAAAATCACATGGATGCGAAAATATATAAAATAGACTACAGAACACGTCATAAAAAGTAGCCGGTCGAGCCAAAAACTGAAAATTTCGGCCGGGCGAGCCGAAAGCCGAAAATCGAGAAATGTCGGTTTTCGGCCAGAAAAGCCGAAATTCGGCTTTCCGGCGACAACCCTAGTTTTTTTGCAAGAGCCATGTTGAAAAACATGGTAGAATTGTTTTAGTGCTAAATTAAACAAAAAAATTTTGAGGAAAGGATTATATACTCCACCAAAACCATAATATCCGTATCATTTTCACATTTCAAAGTTTAATTAGTTATATCTCAAAATTTCGGCTATCGCGTGGGGTTAGCAACCACTTTCACACGTAACCTGGGAGTACTCTACAAGAAGACACTGAAAAAATTTATTATCTTTTGTCCTCAGAATTACACCTCGGATAGTTTACTTGTTAGTGATTGCCTCAACCTACTCATTTCTTCCTCGGTAAATCCCCACTTTCACACAAGCTACAAAACCTCCGTTACAGATTTTTTTTGAATATAAGAGTGTTGAGATATGGCCTTTAAAAAAATGGGTATCTTTTAATTTGGTATCCTCATGGGTACCCTAAATGGGTATCCTCGAGAATCCGAAGTTTTGGGTTCGGCTAAAAGTAATTAGAAATCAGTGAACTTGTGCAAAATTATGTGCTGAACATGGTTTGATAATACTAAAGCAGCGATTTCATTTACCGGAACTCTAGTCTGGATTAGTTTCATAACCCGTGAGGTATCCAGGTGGTACTCAGGCTTTTTTATTATCTCAGTGAAGGTACTCAGGTGTTGGTACAAAGGAATGCCTCGGTATCGGTATTTAGGTGAAAGTGACTGGGCAATAGTAGCCAAGGTATTGGTCCCCAATTCTCAGGCGTTTTAAGACAATGGAGATATCTGGATATGAATGGATACTTCTGATTAATGGATACCCCGGCTGATAGATTGAAATTCTGATTTTTTTCAAATTTAAATATTTATTGTCTTGAGCGGAATTTAAAATTTGACAGCAATTTCTCATGTTTAAGAGCAGTTTCATAAGTAAATCGACCATGCTGAACTCGAATCTGGTGTCAAAAATTGGGTTTTCTCAAGCAAAATATAAGTTGTTGATTAAAGTTGATTTTGAAATTTTTTCAACAGTCTTGCTAAACACTGCCAAAGCCTCTTTTTTACACTGCTTTGAAAGTTTTTCGGCGCAGTTGTTCTTGCTCTATTCAATGATATACATCGATAATTGAAAAATGACGGTTATTACACTTTCCGTTGCTTATTTAAGCATCAACAGCGCTTTTGAAAAATGACGCAATTGTTTCTTCGAACTAAAATTCTTGTATATAATAATCATAAATACCTGCATGATATCTCATAAGAAAGCCCGTGATCTGTGCTTTCTTAAAAAATAAAAATTGCTGAAAAATGAGAAAAAAAAACTACTGAGATCTGCCCTCTTGAAGTTGCATGAGCGAAAATTCTGACTTGGTTGGTTCAGAGAGGCAGATGACCCGCAAATACCAACTTTTTCCAAAATTAAATTTCACCATCGTGTTCAGCGTGAAATTCTGTATCAGTAGAGGCAATTACTACGCGTGACAAGCCGAGTGTTAATAACCGCAATAATAGCAATTACTTACTAGTTACTAATTACTTACTAGCACAAAAAATAGCTCAGAGGGAAAAAGGAGAAAAAATACAGTTAATACTTTTACGACATACTTTTTGAAATTTGAACTAGGTAAAATTCAAGTTTAAATTGAGTCAGGTTAAAGTTTAATTAAAGTAAAGCTAAAGTTTAAATTGGGTAAGGTTAAACTTTAAATAGGGTCATGTTAAGGTACTAGGTCGTCGTTTTTAAAGTTTAATATTTACTCGAATTAAACTTTAACATGACCCAATTTAAACTCAAACTTGAGTTCCTGTGTAGCCTTACTAGGATTTCGGCGCAATTTGAATTTGCGCAATCTGCATTTGTGCAATTTGATTTTGGCGCAATTCGCATTTGCGCAATCTGCATTTGCGCAATTTGAACTTTGCGCAGTCTGAATTTGCGCAATTTGAAATTGCGCAATCGCTCGCTGCCCAAAAATTATTCTTTTTTTGGCATATTTGTGCTCAAAATGTAGCTGAGATTTCGAGCAATATTCTTGGTTAAAAATTGTCGTAGAATGTTTCAAATTTGGAATGCTACACAATTATTTTCAAAAAATATGTGCTTGTTGCAATACTTTTTTCCGCTACTGTAAGTAACAGAATTTGTTACGTGTTACGCCGGAGGATGGGAAGAGCTCAAAAAACACTAATGGTAAAAAACATAAAAGCATTAAAAAAACATTAAGAAAATATTTTTAAAACAAAAGGGCACATTTGTCTTGAAAAGGGCACAATTTTCGGATGATGTGCCCTAAAAAGGAGACATAAATTTTGCACCAAAAATATGTGCCTTTGTTACCGAAAAGGGCACATTTGTCGAACCCTGGTTATGGTTATATATTCCGCCACATTCATTTCGCAGCAACTTGAATTTTGAATAACTTGAAACAACAAAAAGAAGAGTAATTTTCCTTGAACTTTGAATTTGCCGCATATGCTTATTTTTAGCAGAATTTTTTAAAAATATTTATTATTCACTGGTTTGGGCCCTTACTCGATTTCAGTTACTGGAACGCACTTAACGTCCACCATTTTTTGTAGCTGAACTAATGTTTCACAAAATCCATAAAAAATTTACATATCTTTTACTATTTTTGAGAAAAATAAAAAAGTTTCCACAAAGGTCATTTTATCTAGTGCTTGTTGCCATTTTGAAGCGAAAAAAAAAGATTTTGACTAAATTTTTAAAAATAAAAAAAGATTTAGGGTGCCAAAAAAGGACAAATCTTTTTAAAAAGGACGGTTCGGAGCCCTGAGTTAAGGTTATTTTTGATTGACAATTTTGAGATTTTTCGGGGTTGAAAAATAATGAACCCGGGTGCGTTAATAGAGAAATTACGGTATGTTTAGTCCATAATTGTGACCTAAAACTGCCCCTTCACCCAACAAATAATTTTCAAAAATACAAAGTTTTGTTTTTTCTTCAAACCTTAGGATAGCATATCTCAAATTTCACTCAAATTCCTCATTCAATCTTTATGAGTTTCCATTAAATTAAAAAAACTTCAAAATAATATAAAAACATATAAAGTTTAGCAGAACAAGTTCGTTTTAGCTCCAAAAATTGCAATTTTCAAGAATAAGTTATAAACTTGACGTGTCCTTGTTACCTCTGTAAATTTTTTGGTCGCAAACTTATTATATTTATATTTCGGATAACAATCAAGCAAATTTAGTCTCAGTTTAAAGCTTAGACATTGAATGTGGTCACCAAAACTCAACATTTTGAAAAAAAGATGAAAATAAGCTCAGAAAAGTGGGTTGCAGTGACGAATCCCCCACGTGGAGTGATGGGGGAAGGAGTATCATAGTTTTTAAGCCAAAATTTCAAAAATTTAAATTGGCGCCTTTTGAATTTTTTGGAAATAAGGGCTGTTTCAGGGGGGGGAGGGAATAAAAGGGGCAACTTTTATGTCAGAACGTGAATTAAAAAAGGTGAATTTTTGTATTCTTCCACTGTCTTACCATGGTTTTCAACTTGGGCCGTGGAAAAAATAGACTCTATATGCATTTTATGATCAAGTGTACTTCTCGGAATCATGTCTAAGGTAAGTGAGTGCGCGCATCTCCTTCAGTGGCGCAGGGGGCTTGGGCGCTTGGAGTTGAGATGCGCACACCTACATACCTTAGACACAAATCACTCGAAAAAGACTCTGGATGCATGAAAAAGCATGCATACCAGAGTTTATTTATGCGGTAGGCCCCAGTATTCAAAACTATGTACAACATCTTCGTCTTAGTGGGCGCTGTGTAATTAGTGGTCACCTTTTATTCCTTTTCCCTCCCTATACAGCCCTTAATTCCTTTAAAATTCAAAAGCGCCAATTTAAATTTTTCAGATTTTGACTAAAAAAAATTTCACTACTCAAAAAGCAAAACCTCGATTAAAAATTGCTAAATTGTTAAAAATTGTCAGCAATTCTTGAATTTTGAATTGGCGAGGACCCAAAAATATTTTTCGCTTCATGACATTTTATTTCAAAACTATTTTTTTGTCTCTGGTATTGCTTTTTCGAGAAACTGATTCTTGTCGCCAGCTTCTTTTATGTTTAATTTTTGTTTATGGTGACTTTTTTTCGTTTAATTTTTCGTTTTTTCAGGTGAGTATTATCGAATACAGTTGGAGAAGAGCTTAACTTGGACTAATTTATTGGTCAACAACAGGATGGTGCACTCTAATTTCCCTTGACTTGTTTAGCTTCATTTGTTATATAGAAATTACTGCTTCTCTTTCAGGTCTACTGGTCAGGTAACTATTTTTTGTAAATGAAATTCACTGCGGCTGCATAGGGCTGCACGAAGACATCAGTGGATTCCGCTTCTGATTCTTTATTTTAGTTAGTACAATTTAGTACAATTGCTGGCTGTATGTGGTTGCAGTTGCGATCAATAAAAAATGAAAAATGAAGCGAAAAATATTTTTGGGTCCCCGCCAATTCAAAATTCAACAATCGCTGGACCTTGTAGAGCATGGTAATTTTATAAAAAATTTTAAATTATAATAATTTTTTTCTGGTTTTCAATGGTTGAAAAACACAAAAAAAACCCTACGGGAATTTTATCAGGCAAAAAATTAAGATTATTATCAATAAAAGAATGTAAAGTTCAATAAACCTTTACACAAACTGCGTCAATTTAATAGGATAAACACAAAATTTAACAGGATAGTCATTACAGGGATATACATTAAATTTACAAAAGAAAGTTTTATTGCGTTGTGGATTGAGCCGGAATTGCATCCATTTAAATACATGTGGCAGGGTAGACGTCGTTGTGCTTGGTCACCATTATCTGCAACCATTTTTCAGTAAGTATTGTTTTATTTGAAAATCATTGTTACGGGGAAGCTTTTGACTAGGGTTGTCAAGTTGCCCGAAAAATTTTAAACTTTTTCTGTGAGTTGAAATGGTCATTTTCAGCGGTGAAATAGTTGGTTTTATTAAGAAAATAGTTTCAAAAATAAGGGTAGAATAATAAAAATCTCGCGATTTAAAAAAAATCCGTACAAAAGTTTAATGATTACTAAATTTTTTCGCATTTGCGGGGGACAATCGTGGACGTAGACGGGCATGGTCCCTTAATTTTTAACGATCTAGACATTAAAAAAACGCTATATCTTAGCGTTCTTTCATTAAAAAATTATTTTAAAAAAATGAGTTCTGTAGCTTTTAGTCTTCTCTACAACACTTTTTATAATATTATCGCATTGATATACAAAAAATTAAATTTGAGCTAAAATGCTTATAAACTTGTTGAAATTTACTGATTCACAACCAAAATAAAGCAATTTTAAAAAATCGAAAAGTACAATTTCGATATTACACTCAGGGCTTTCAAAAAAGCATACATTTTGTTTATGTGTGCAGTGTGGTAAAGGTACTGTGTGCTTTTAAGCGATTTCATATGTGAAAATAAAATTACTTTTTTGGTCCAAAACGACTAGTTCATTTTTACTTTTGTAAAAAATAAATTTTTTATAGATTTGTGAAAAGCATGTCTGAAAGCTAAAATGCATAGCTACAAATCAAAAAAATCAGCTCGGAAAAGTTGAAAAATTGGCGAGAACCAAACCTTCAAAGTTGTGGCCAAGAACCACCTTTACCCCTACCATAATTCAAAATCATGCTTTTGGCATTGTGTTTTCGAACCGCTTTTTGAATATTGTTCACATGCAAGTTACGACCCATTTTGTAGCTCATCTCATTAGCTATAAATCGAGTGTAACTTGTCTGAGAATAATTTCCGAAAAGTTGGTCAAAAACACAAGGCGAAGAACACGATTTTGAACGAGGGGGCGGTGCTATATTAGAACAAACACGGTAACATAAAATATCAAAATTTAAAGTTTTCACTTATAAAACATTTTTTTTTTTCATTTTTTTACGATAAACCCGGTTATTTCACCCCTGTATATAATGATTTCAAATTTAAAAAAACTGAAAATTTCATGTTAATTTTCATACACATAGGCAGAAAGGTGTTAATTGGTCTCCCATGTGTTCCGAATATGTTTTTAACGTGTGTACTAGAACTCTCCGTCAGAGAAGCATAAAGTTGAGTCTAGATATAAGACCCTCGCTCGGGAACGCCACTAAGTCCATTTTTCATAGAAGGATCTACGACAGTTTTTTAGTGCGAACTCTCCATACATTCACCCGAAATCGGTTTTTCTTTACTTTTTTCTTTGTCTTCATAATTTCCATCTACAGATGTCCAGTCTGTTTCCATTGCCACATTGGAGACGGAATAGGCTCTAATTTTGACGTGGTAGTCAGTGTGGGCACGAAGTGGACCATTGCAATACTAAAACCATAAGAAATTTTTATAAAGTTATTTGAACTGAGAAGGCTAATTACCGGTTCTTCCAACTTTCTTCTAACGCAGTCCTCATCCCCAATAATAAAAGTAGTTATGTGGGAAGACCCTCTTCTCTGGAAGGGCTGGTAGGTAGATAGGGAGGTTCTGTAGGCTACAAAAAAACTTTCTTTTTCGTCTAATAATGTCTACTAACCTGGCCATATTTCCTCCTCATGCACATCATACCAAGACTTTAGCTCAAAATCGTCTCCTCCTAACTCAAATTTGCATTTTTGTACATTATAATTTTTGGCAGACTACGTTTAAAATCTATCTAACCAACCTTAAGATCTTCGGAGACTATAATAGCAAAACTATCGATCACTCCGTTGGTGTCCGCAAAGATGTTATGGTCATTTTCAAACTGGGAAGGAAATTTAAATTGTAATTTTTAGACGATCTGAATTGTGAATGACCAACCGTGATTGCTAATTCACGACTGCCATATCTCTTGAGACTGGGTGTGGATTGGGCTAGATAGATAAAATGTCAATTCCATTAATCAGAGTCAAAAGAAACTTACGACTGGACATGAATCCGACATTTGCAGTTTCCGACTCCGACTAAAATAATGTCATAGTTTCAGCCATCGTTAGGGTATCGGCATAATCGATTTGCACAAATTGCTTTCTGTTTTTTTTATTTTTATCGATTTATGTTGGTTTTAGACAAGAAAGCTCAGAAAATTATATTTTAAAATTTTCACAGGATAGTTAAGGAATTTAGCTGAACTTAGATTGAACACTTATATACTTTAGGAACGAGGTTTGAAAATGCTTTGGTACCCCTGTTTTTTTAGGGCAAACCTTTTTCTTGCCGTAAAAATACTTCTTTTTGCCGCAAAAACACTTTTTTCTGCCGCAGAAATGCTTTTTTCTACCGTAAAAAAAAAGTTTTTTTTGCCGCAAATTTTTTCTCGCTGTAAAACGACTTTCCACGGCAAAAGAAAATATGCGTTGCGGTAGAAAAAAGTATTTTAGCGGCAGAAAAAAGTTTTTCTGCGGCAACAAGAAGCTTTTTTGCGGCAGAAAAAAGTATTTTTACGGCAACAAAAAGTATTTCTGCGGCAAAAGCTTTTGCGGCAAAAAAAAAGTATTTTTACGGCAAGAAAAAGGTTTGCCCGTTTTTTTATTTGGCTCAAACATGTTTCCCGAACTACAAAAAAGTAATAGAACGTGTTTGAGTCACTCAACTGGCCAAGATATTTTTTAATCTTGATCTCAAAGTATACAAGTATCGAAGATTTAACCTATTTTATTTCTGCTAAAAAATGATACCGTATTTCCTCTAATAAGCGCCCCCGCTCTAATAAGCGCCCCCTCCCCTCGACTGTGAGGGTCTATATCTCGGAACAGAGTAAATATTTTGCTTACCTGTTTGATGCGTTTTCTTAACTCCCACGAGCTCTACCGATTCCACTTTTTAGATTTTGGTTGAGCAGCCAAAATCTCGAAATCGAATTCTAAATTTTCCGATTTTCGGGGGTTTGAAAAAATAAGCGCCCCGGGGCGCTTATTAGAGGAAATACGGTATCTCAAATTATCACAGTCTCACCTCAGCTTCTGCTTCATCTCTCCCCATAATTACCTTAATAGATTACAATTATTATTTCTATATAGCAGCTTACCCTAAATTTACTATGATAGTAAAAGTATAGAAGGTGTCATAGTCTAAACCAGTAAAGCGGTGGTGGTGAACACTTCCTGTCAAATTAACTGTCTGCGATTTGCGGATGCCTTTGTTGGAAGTGGAGGAGTAGCTAAAAACTACTCCCTTAATTTTATTTCAGTAAAAATGATGTTAAAAACGCACTCGAGTCTAAACCTGCAGTGATTGTCCGCGAAGTTTTCAACATCCCAATATAAAGTTGCGTAGTTAGGCCCCAAAACAGGATAGAACTTGTTGACTTTAAGTGGATCTGGAGTAACAGAAGCGTTAGCTTTTGTGTAAAAAGGTATGCCTAACTAACAAGTGGTTATGTCCATGACCACTGGTCGGCTCCTGATTCCTTTGTAGACTGTGTAGAGAACAAAGCGGTAGGTTTTACCAGGTACTAATTTGTTGAAATTGAAAGATTTGCTGAAAAATTCATCCTCGAAATACGTTTTGCAGACCAAATAACTAAACTTACGGATCATTTTTCTGCAATTTCTTGGTAACATTCTTAAGCTTTCTGCCAGAAAAGACCAATTCATAGTGGTCAAAAGGGTGTTCAGGATCAGATTCGCCAAAATTTATGTTAATTGCATTGGAGGAGAGTTGGCCAGGGTAGAGGGTTGAGGTTATGACTGGGGCTGTAATCCACCTTTAAATATTGATACCATTGGTAACCATACTTACGAGTGATTTGACGAAGTCCAATAGTGGCGCTCACCAAACTGCTCAGCTCCTTGGAAGCATTGCGCACAGTGAAAGTGTAGAGTTGTGCTGGATCAAGGCCGGATATGTTGGCTGTCTGCTGGGCATTAGTCAGCTGTAGCTCATTTTTCCCTACTACTTTCTGAATTTAGCTATACCATTGTTAATTTATTAAGTTCATCATTTTACTTGACTTATATTACGAAATGCAAAAAATTCGGTACTAATCTACTTTAGGCGTCCATAGCCGCTTTAGGCGTCCAAGATGAGTTTAGGCATCCAACGTAAAAATGGGGCGTCCACAGGACCCGAATAAAAAATTTTAGGCGTCCAAAAAATAAATTAGGCGTCCAATGTTTTTAAAGGTAAATTTTCAACATTTATTGGTCATAGCATATTATTTCAATTTTCACTACTTCACTTCATATGTTGTTAATCATTTTAAACATTTTTTTGATAATGTGACTATTGTAGATAAACTTTATACTTATAAAACATGTGATTTGAACATGATTTTGTTAACTGCGGCCTACCGCATAAAAAACTCTAGTATGCATGTTTTTTTATGCATCCAGAGTCACTTTCGAGTGATTTGTGTCTAAGGTATGTGGGTGTGCGCATCTCAACTCCAAGCCCCTGCGCCCCGAAGGGGGGGGGGCAGGGGGCTTGAGAGTTAGAGATGCGCGCACTCACTTACCTTAGACATAATTCCGAGCAAGACTCTTGATCAAAAATGCATATAGAGAGACTTTTTGCCCAGCTCTAGTCACCAAAACCGAGTAGAATACATTTTTATTTATAACAAGCTGTTTTATATGGACGCCTAAACTATCATTGGACGCCTAATTTTTTTTTCTTGGACGCCCCATTTTTTTGGACGGCTAAAGCGACTATGGACGCCTTAAGTAGATTAGAGCCAAAAATTCCATACGAGATAAAGCTGGGGCCCGGCAAACAAGAGTGGTATTCAACTTCGCCTCCTAATTACTGAAAAAGCCCCCTCATTCGCTGAAAAAAGCCCTCTAATCAGAAATTGAATTTTTTGACCCTAGTAGCGAATAATCCCCCCCCAACGATTTTCACCTTTTTACTTTAGTAAAAAGTACTTAAATTTATGTCCTAGACCCGCAAAATGTGCGCAAACTCTTCATTAGTCACAAATTCCGTACGCTGGCCTACCCCCAAGCTTAAGGGCTAAGCCTAAACTTGTTGTTTGCAAGGGTAGTTACAGCAATTTTCAAAGATCGGATTCTTGGGGGGGAGGTATTCGCTACTAGCGCCAATTTTTTCTTAATTTTTGCATTTATTTACCAAATTTTTTGAACTATCGATAATCCCAAGATCTCATCTTTCTAACGAGTTATCCAAATCCATTGAATAAAAAGTATGAAAAAGCAGAGATTCAGGGGTTTGTTTTCAGTAACTTTTGTTTTTCTCTAATTTTTCCGAACCCAAAATTTTACATTTTTAAATCATTCAGTGGGGTCTGATAGCTCGA
Organism: Ditylenchus dipsaci; assembly: GCA_004194705.1. Classification (NCBI taxonomy): domain Eukaryota; kingdom Metazoa; phylum Nematoda; class Chromadorea; order Rhabditida; family Anguinidae; genus Ditylenchus; species Ditylenchus dipsaci. The sequence continues at coordinate 122,908 of SADC01001168.1, read as the reverse complement.
CAGAAAGCTCAAATCTTGAGCTTCCCAATAGTTAAATGTTTTTTTAAATAAACGTAAAAGTTACAATTAGAGTTCTTCAAATTAGGGGCCATTTTTCAGCGAATAAGGTAGCATTTTTCAGTAATTAGACGGCAATATTAAATATTACCCAAATATTTTTGTTTAATGTGGCAAACACAAAAGTAATTTACCTTTCCCAGTGACAAGCAACAATCACTTCATAAAAGTTGAAATCATGATAGACTGGCCAGTCAAATGCCAACTCTACGGAGGCCACATAGCGCTCGTCAGTCAACAGGTGTTTCACTTGTAAATTTTCTATAGGTCGGGGTTCTGAAAAAATATTGTTCGAATAACTGAGTATTAAAATAAGAACTCACTGGACAAATCAACTAGCCTGTGAGCAGACCACACCGAGGATATTGCGCCCTCAAACATACACAACACATGGAGCTGAATAATTTTCATATAATAATTGAAACAAGGGTAAGTCATGGGTGTAAGTATTTCTGCCAGAGAAAACAATTTCATATAGTCAAAGGGGTCTTCAGGATGAGATTCACCTGTTAAAAATTTGTCCGCCGATTTAATAATTTTTCCAAATCATTGATTTCTGTACGGATTTTTCAACTTGGTTTCTAACAAAATTGGAAATTAGTTTGAATTAGCGGGGACACATTTTGAACAGGTGAGCATGCCTCTTTAATTTGGACGACAGTTTTGCGAACACACATTCTGTGGCTTCGACTGAAATAAAATAAAAAGACGTTTAGACACAAACTTATCTTTCATTACTTTATTTCGACTCCCAAAAACCAGAAAATTTAGAGGTCAATATCTAGATTTTCGGGCTATCAACCAAAATCGAAAAAACAGAATGGGTAGAGCTCGTGGAAGTTAAGAAAACGCATTAACACCGTTTTTTTATCCTGCCCGAGATACAGATCATCAAAGTCGAGAGGGTGGCTAATTATAAGAAATAATATATTTGTTCAAAGCGTTTTTTTTTAAATTTTAAAAGCTTACATCAAATTTAGCACCAGCTAAAAACTTTAATTGAGCAAAAGAATCTGCGGAAGCTATAGTAAAAGTTTTCTTGTCGGTAGACACTCCATCAAGAGATGTTTGAATTATAGTATAGTTGAGCACAAAAGTGTCACAGAGAGCTGACTCTGGCACTTTCCATTCCACTCGCAGCAGTTGTGGTTGGTTTGCAATGGGTTTTCCTCTGTTGCCATTTTCTTCCAGACTGATCTGAAAAAAGGAGACAATATACAGGCGTGTCAAAAAAAACCTGAACACCTGAAAAAAATTGGTGTACGTAACACCCTGCCCGGCCGATTTCCAAATTTCGGGCCCTAACCCTCGGAAATCTCCAACTTCACTTAGGATACTGTACATAATGACCCAAAAATTATCACAGAATCAGTATGGCTATAGTGACACGACATAAAAAGTTTTAAATATAATAATACACACAAAATAATGAAAAAGTGAAAAATTTCAAAGTAATCAAATTTTTCTGACACATCCTGTATTTAACAAGAAAATCATACAAAACTCACATGAATTGCTGTAGAGTCAGTATGTTGTGTCTGTGGTGGCTTTTCCTCCTCTCCACTGCCTTCTAAGGGCTTTTCCGACTCACTTTCTTCCTCTCCTTCCTCACTTGTATTTTCTTCTACCAAGTCCTCTTCCTCCTCAGCAAGACTTTCAGAAATTATGGAGGACTGAGCATTTTCTTGAACCTTGGGGGCATACAGATTGCTAGACTCCACAATTTCTCCTTCTATATTTTCGGTCTTTTCTTCTTCTTCTCCTTTTTCTTCTCTCTCCACTGCTTCAGGCAGTTGTTTTTTTGTTGCAGTGTTTGGAATAGTCGTTGTTTCTTTGTCAAAGGCCAAATCTCTTGTAGTTGGAGGAAACACAAAAGATGGGGTGGTTGATCTGCCGCTCTGTTGCGTAAACACATTAGATTCTATAGCAGCTTTGACTGACGATATTGTGCTGCTTAGGCTTGCCTTCTCAGCAGAGTTTGTTGTTAATAGCGTAGAAGATGTTAGATGCGTAGAAGGCAGGAAAGGTGAATCAGTGATAGTTGATAATGGACTTGCCTTAAACTTTTCACTTTATATCACTCTGAGAAGGATACCCAGAGAATAATATTGGGTTGTCTCAAAAGTCTTGCGACCGATATTTTTGAAATTTTCGCATTGAGTTTTTACATTTTTATATGCATGTAATATACCATTTTGTAGCCTAGTTTCATAGCTACAAAATAAATGGTCGATCAAAATAATTTGACTTGAAATTAAAAGTGCTGGAATAAAAAAAACCATTTTCAAACAATTTCGAACAAATGAATTTGACAATTTTATTTGTCGCAAAACCATTCAACCCAAATAAATGAACAAGTAGTCACTCTGAATCTCAACAACCTTCTTTCATATACTCTGAAGGCTCGCGATCCATTCGATAAACAATATAGCTGGCTTTGAGTTAAAGTAGAGCTTTAGGCGCGCCTCGATTTAATCCACAGTCATGTACTCTTTGCCTCGCAGGAACTGTTGAAGAAAGCGGAAGATATGGTAGTCAGATGCAGTGTTTCCGAAAATAACACCTACACCTACACCTACTCAACACTATGCCTACAATTGAAACATACCCTACACCTACACGTACACTTGAAATTAAACATACTGTACACTTACACCTACACTTAAAATGAACCATACCCTACACGTACACCTACACTTGAAATAAAACATACCCTACACCTACACCTACTGTTTGGCATACTGTACGCTAACAGTACATTTAAGTGTTAGCGTACTGTTTGCCGTACTGTACGGTACAAAGTGTTTAACGTACTGTTTGGCAAACTGTTCGATAAGTGTTTAGCGTACTGTTTGTCGTACTATTTTCAATACTGTACTGTCTGAACGCACACTACCATGTCTTTCTTCAAGATTTTCCTATATCCTTGTATTCAGATGTATTTTAGTGAAATATATCTTCATATTTTCCTAGAAATATCTCAGAATCTTCTACTCCATAAACGATCTCGATGCAGTCTGGGCTAAATTCACTGTGCAACAGAACAGTTATAAGACAGCCATATAGTTATTTTAGAAAGTCTTTATTTTCATCCCATTTCATCCCTTTTCATCCCATGTTATCTTTATTTTCATAAATTCTGGTAACAATTATGGATCATCGAAAAACAACTCAAAACAAATTCACATCCTCAACAAAGCAGTTACAATATACTATCAGCTGAGAGTTCAGTAGATCAAATGAGGTTCGGTTCCTGTGACTGTTGGTTGATAATCCAGCCTGAGAAAAGATCCGTTCAATTGGTGAGCTGGTAGCCGGTACTGATAGCACTTCTATAGCCAGAATAGCGACTGGTCTGGCCTCCTAAACCAGCAAAAAATGTCTTTGACCACATCATATCAAAAAATACCGTCGCTAACAAGTTTTTCCAGTATTTCAGAGCATCGATTTTTGACTTGCCGTTCGGATTGACACTGACAACACGACTGAGTACCTGCTGAAGCCAAGACTTTGCACCTGTGGGATCCTTACGCTTTCGAGCAAACTGTTCTTCTTCTGCTGTTTCCGCCAACAACTGATCCAGAGTGTCATTAAGAGATCTTATAGTTGTCTCTGCTGCCGACTTATTTGTTTCAGGTTCTACTTGCATCTGAAATAAGTTGTCCACAAATGGTTTCTCAAAAAAAAACACTTACTAGGTTTTGGATGGCACAAAGTGCAGATTTAGAGTCATCTTCGCTGAGACGGCATGCATTACTTGGATCGGTTGGTGCTTTCCACCGGTGCTTTCCACCGTTATCTTGTTCCACCGTAAATTTAGCCCAGATTGCATCGATACGGCGTACACGGTTTTGCTTGCCAGTTGATGGAGAAGAAGATTTTTGCGCTGACATATATCTGAATACAAGGATATAGGAAAATCTTGAAGAAAGACATGGTAGTGTGCGTTCAGACAGTACAGTATTGAAAATAGTACGACAAACAGTACGCTAAACACTTATCGAACAGTTTGCCAAACAGTACTTTAAACACTTTGTACCGTACAGTACGGCAAACAGTACGCTAACACTTAAATGTACTGTTAGCGTACAGTATGCCAAACAGTAGGTGTAGGTGTAGGGTATGTTTTATTTCAAGTGTAGGTGTACGTGTAGGGTATGGTTCATTTTAAGTGTAGGTGTAAGTGTACAGTATGTTTAATTTCAAGTGTACGTGTAGGTGTAGGGTATGTTTAATTTTTGGTGTTAATGTAGGTGTAGGGTTCAGATAGTAGGTGTAGGTGTTACTGTAGGTGTTATTTTCGGAAACACTGGTCAGATGGAGTGATATCCGGCGGGAAAGGAGGATGTAGCTAGAAAAATAAAAATTGGAGATCCGAAAGGGAAAAAGGGACTAAAACGTAATGGTGTATCAACTCAGCATTTTTGATGATGTTTTTAAAATTAATTAAATTTCCTCATAAGAAAGTGCTATCGAATGGTTCCTTCACACCCAAATAATTTTTAATTGCAAGCAATAATTATGATCTACCATTCATTTTGTAGCTTTATAACTAGGCTATCAAATAGTATATTACATGCACATAAAACTGTGAAAACTCAGTGTGAAAATTTTAAAAGTATCGGTCGCAAGACTTTTGAGACAACCTAATACTTTACTCTACATAAAAAAATTATTATAGCCATTCTATGTGTTCAAATTGAAATTTGTGAGAAGTTGTGATCAAAAAGGATAAAAACCTTCCTAAAGTTTCAACGGAAGATCTGTTCTTAAATATTCAACCTGTAGTAGCTATGTGCTCGAGAACTCAATGAATTTTTTTGGCGAAAATATACTTTAAAAAAAGTTTTTTTGGCCCAAATTTTATTTTTCTGCCACGAATAAATTATCTTCGCAAATTTGCTGCAAAACGAATTGTATTTGCGGCATAAAAAAGTATTCTTTTTTAACTTAAGCCGTGAGTCTGATGATACCGAGCTGTATTTTTATTTTTCCATTGGAAACATAATAACCATGTAAACAAAATGCTCTAGCCGCCCTCAATTTCTGCCATAACCCGAGCACCCAAGTGTGATGCTGAGGTTAGATTTTGGTTAGATAAAGTAATTAATTTAGCAGTATAAGTTGTTTGATGTAGAATAAGAGAGAATGAAAATGAACAAAATAAATAACACACCACTGCAGTTACCAGAGAGTAGGAAATGCCTTCAGTTGGTCTTTCTGCAAATGAACCATCAAAATCAGCAGAATTTTTGACTGTGTGAAGTCTGTTGATGTCATGCATTTGGTACTCACTACTGTTAAGCGCTATAAAAAATAAAGATCAGCACGATATTTCAACTCTGCTCTCTCTCTCTCACTTACATTTGTTTGGAAGACTACCTCCAGAGCATCCAAAGATCGCACGCCGAAAAAAGTTGAGAAGACGCGCAGGAAGTACTTGGTGTCAACCATCAAGTTGCGGATTTGTAGACTTGTGGAGTTAGTCCTGATGAAAAATATCTTGTTGTTTCCTCCATCCAGAATCGGTCTGCTGTTGGAGGAATTTACACGGAAGTATTCGATGTAGTAGGTGTAGTAGAATCGCTTACTGCCACCTGATGCTTTGTAGAAACTTCTTGACTCTTCAAATGACAGCGCTAGAGTTGTTGCCAGAGTTTCGAAAGAAATAAGACGAGGTTTGGCTGGACCTACAAAGCAATTTACAGACTAATACTAATTAGTAGCTTAATATTTATAACAAAATTACTTGAATAAACCATCTTCCTGACAAGTAATTGTTTGGTTCCATTCCGCAAAAGTGCAATTAGCTTCACATCGTATCCAACCGCTGGCTAAATATTTATAAATTTTAGAAAACTAGTAAATTATAAAAATTTTGATTTTTTTTTTGTAATTTAATTAAATTCCTATTATGTATCGATGAAAGAGTTCCTGTTGACAAATTGATGAATGCAGGCTTAAAATGTGGCCAAAGATGAGCCGTGTAATAGCCAAAGCAGCACATTGTTTATTTCAAAAACCGTATGTCGAAAAATCAATACACCTTCCTCAAGTAAATAGTGATGAAAATGTTTTATATAAATTATTTGTTAATCAAATTTTTGTAAAGTTTATTTTGCTTTTTATATAAAGAGTGTGCCTTTGTACGTTTGACTATCTAACATTCAGATGTTGACCATTAACTAGTCATGACAAAAAACAACAAACCCAAGTGTGATTGACAGCCATAGGTTCTGATTGATATGAAAACCCGTTTAATAAAATGGGACTTGCGGGCTGACCTAAAGTATAATTGTTTGGCTGAAAAATAAAAAATACTAAAGTCACCTTTGGGGGGTAAATATTCCAACCAAGTCCGTACAATATCTTCTCCAATGTCTTGTTTGTAGCGTTGGATCAGCTCTTGCACAGGCCAATTAATAAGCACTGATGAGGCAGGCAAATTACTTAGCTCGTCATTGGCTGCGCACTGCAAAAATAATGGCCTATTAAAAAGCACGTTTTTTCGATCTTTATTTTTTTACTAATTGTGTATGAAATCTGAAAATGACGACCTCTGAGTCAGAGACTCTTACTAATTTAAAAAAACTAGATATTTTTGCAGGACTTTTCGGGTCGTCTGTAGAAAAAATTTAAAAATAAAACGAACGCTGGTCGTTGCCTCTTTTGCTAACACTTAAATGCCGGCTCGTTTTTGCACCTCTCGAAACTTTAGAATTGGCTTCCACCCGTTGGGATCACTAAGGCTTCAAGATGAGAGCTAATTGTAATTAGAGATAGAAGCGATGCGATGTATCGCATCGCAACATCGCATCGCACGCAGCAAATTTCGTCTAAAAACATCGCATCGCAACATCGCACGCAAATTTTTAAAAACATCGCACATCGCATCGCAAATTTTTTAAAATATCGCAATTTGTTTTTCAAAAAAATGTTTCAATTAGAGATAGAAGCGATGCGATATATCGCATCGCAACATCGCACGCTAATTTTTAAAAACATCGCACATCGCATCGCAAATTTTTTAAAATATCGCAATTTGTTTTTCAAAAAATGTTTCAATTAGAGATAGAAGCGATGCGATATATCGCATCGCAACATCGCACGCTAATTTTTAAAAACATCGCACATCGCATCGCAAATTTTTTTATCAAAAAACATCGCATCGCAACATCGCAAAAAGGCAAATTTCTATCTCTAATTGTAATAGGATCATAAAAATGGATCTCCCCATGATTGAGGTATTACCGTTTTTTTCGACCCCAAAGATACCCCGTCAATCATATCTTGAAAAAATTAGGCCGCTAAACCCCAAACCAAGCCTTCTTCTACTCCATTTTACGCGAAATACTTTATTTTGGCCATTATTCTAACATATAAAAAGGGTTTTTAATTTGCTAATGTTCAAAAAAAAATGCATTCGTGGACCTATGTCCCGCCCCGTAGCAAATGTTTAGCATCGCTGTTTTTGTGTTCTAGGTTTTACAGTATCATTATAATCTCAAAACACTTTCTTTGCAGCTTATTCAGTGATCAAAACGTTACATCTTTTAATTTAACGATATTTTTTATAAAGATCAAGCACTAACCATTGAAATGCAATTGACGAAGAAGGTCAAGCAGCACAACACTACCAAGCTATTCCACAAATTTATTTGCACTCTTATACAAGCAGTTCTATTACATCGCTTTAATAACGAGTTATCCTTATCACAATCACTATTCAAACCAAATTTTGGGAATGAATTATGTGCAGAAATTGATTGTTCTGGGTGCAATAAGGGCTGGTCAGCTGCACTAGGGGCAATTATTTTCATCTACATAGGGGCAGCAAATCGCTGCTATCACTGCAAAACAAACAATATAGTTTAGAGGCAATTTAGTTTACGAATAATTGTAGTTGTTTTTGATGAGACAGAACAATAAATAGCATCTCAGGCCAACTGTAGCAATGTAAGCTATAGTATAGCAGTAGGAGCAATAACACCTTAGCCAGTGTAAGCATCTCCTCGCGCAAACCAACTTTTTATTTTGGAATAGTAGAAAAGGTTGTGAGGACAATGGAACATCTTTGAAGGTCAAACAAGTGCTTCATCTTATTTTCTGGCTACTGGCTGAATGAAAGAGGAGAGACTGCTTTGCAAAGCTTTAGAAGTTGGAATGTTTTAAGTTAACTGTTTTAATTGATTTAAGCGAGGGGTTCAAGATTTTGAAAGTTTAATAGATTTGTGGAACAGAATTTATCCTAAAAATGTAAAAACAGGTCTCAAGATTGAAAAATAATTACCGTATTTTCTCTAATAGAAAAACCAGGGCTTCTATTTTTCTTATCACTGAAAATAAAACAATTTTGAAATCGATCTCCAGATTTTCGGGTGCTCAACAAAATCTAAAAAGTGAAATCGGTAGAGCTCTTGGGAGTTAAGAAAATGCAATAAAAAGCTTTGCTAAATATTGTCTCTAATCTGAGATACAGACCCTCAAAGTTGAGGGGGTGGGGGTTATATTAGAGGAAACACGGTAGCTAAAAAATTTAAGATTGAAAAAATATTATAAAAAGTTAGATTGAAGAAGTTGTTAAAAGGAAAAAATCTGTGGTGAAAAAAGATCAGAAAGAAGTTCTATAATAATATCTCAACAATTCTATAAAAAATCTAAGCAACAGGCTACTTTATAACTTTTTTTTTCAGACAATGTCCAAAATAGATTAAAAATTTGGTGGTTTTTTGAGTTTTTACTGTAGTAAAAAATCACTACATCGAGCTCCTCTCAACGCCAACACAAAAAATTCGTTCCCTGTCAGGGCCCGACCATTTTTTAAATCGAATTTTTAAGTAGTTTGCCTAGTCGGAAAATTGTATGGAATCTTATTTTACCAGTCGTTTTTGAAAATGAAAAACTTTTTGGTGCCTGCTATTTTTTGGTGCTCGCTTTTACGCTACGCTCTTTTTGAAAATCGGGGGTGTGTAAATTGCGGGTTTATTTTACCAAGACTGTTTTCATTTTCAGAAACGACTGGTAAAATCGGCGTAGGGGCGTTAGGCCCCTTTTTTCCATTTGTGGAAAAAAGGGCCAAACGACTTACGTAAGTCGTTTGGCCCCTTTTTCCACTTTTTAAATACGCGCCTTTTTTAGTTTTATTGTTTTTTGCAGTTTGTCGTTTTTTTATTATTATTTTCTTGAATAACCGTTATAAACTAATTTTTATAAGACTATTAAGCCTCAGGGTGGATAGGGAACCACCTGGTACCTCCTCCAAATGGGTATCCATCTCTAAAATCCAAAATTTTGGATTTAGCTGAAACTAACTAAAAGTCATTCTACCCTATCCATAATCGTGTCCCAAACGCGGTTGGATAATGCTAAAACAGCAATTTGACTTGCAGGAGCCCCAGTTCTGCATTAATCACGTATCCCGAAGAGTAACCAGGTGGTGCTCAGGTTGTTCTACCTAGGTAACGGTACTCTGGTGTAAATGCCTCGGTAGCAGTAGCCAGGCAGTGTTACCCAATGCTCAAATGGTTTAGGTGGATGAAGATACCTGGAAAAGAATGGATACATCTAGTAAGTGGATACCTAGGCAGATAGGTCGAAATGAGGGAGTTAACTGGTTGGTCTACTCAGTCCGGGTCCATATCCGGGTACAAGTGGTGGATTTGGATGTCCACCTGGGTAAAATTTCTCTCTCTCTTATTTTTCGGCTTTGAGAAGCTATTATGTTCACTTATTCCAATAATCTGAATATACTCTGTAAATTCCAAACTGTCATTTTAGCTATTTTACCAAAACTCAAAATTACCCTAGAAAATGGCATTTTACTATTGTCAAACCTTTTTTAGAATGCTCAAATTACTGCAAAAAACGGATTTCGGAAACCCAAACACATGGAAAAAAAAATTCCACCAAATGGACGACCATTTGGTTGGGTTGGTGCATAAATCATCCAATAATACGGGTGCTAGATTATAGAAAAAACTTAAAAACATCTTAAGTGATAAGAATTTTCACAAGAAAAAAAGATTAATTTGAAAATCTTTGCTGAGGAATTTAGCGGCCAGAGGGAGAATTCACCGTAGGGAAATTTACCAGAAGGAGTATACACCGCGGGAAAATTTACCTGGAGCCAAGATTATGAAAAGCACAAAAACAATAAAAATAAATAAAAGGCGCGTATTTAAAAAAGTGGAAAAAAGGGGCCAAACGACTTACGTAAGTCGTTTGGCCCTTTTTTTCCACAAATGGAAAAAAGGGGCCTAAAGGCTACGACCCCATTAAAATCTTGACACAACTTTTTTTCCTTTTTGGCGGGTTCTCCTTTAAAATTTGAAAAACTGCACTTGTAACCTTTTTACACCAAAGAAATAAAGAATAACCCAAGAAAAGTAATAATGGTCCAATCAAATTATTTGTATGAAAAGATGAGAAAAAAGAATATCAATGAGATATTCTTCTTTTTCCAGCAGCAGATATTTAATGAAGAGGTAAGTCTGGATGAGGAAAGATCCTCTTGTATTTGCTCTTGCTCAAGCATCATGTTCGTGTGTGTCCAGTAAGCCCTCTTGTTGCTAACACTCCTATTGATCTTCCGCATTCTCCCACACACTTATTTAAAGATTTTGAAACAAAATTGCACCTTATGCAGTTAAAAAGATTGGGGCTCTAATTTTCAAAATATTATTTTTAAGCCTTTTTCGCTATTTTTTATGATGAAATACACTTTTCAAAGATTGCTAAAAGTTGTGGAACATAAACGATTTCAAAAAATGTCGCCTCATTAAAGTGGGATACCAATGTGTTTTACGGATAATTTTGAACTTTGATGAGGCAAGGGAAGAGGGGGGCGGGTGGTTGATGGGCGCAGTACGATGATGAAGACAAAGTGATATCAAATAAAAAAAGTTTATTTGGCGCTAGTATAGAATACAAGCAACCAAACGGACATAGGACATCTCGCGTCGGTTAGTTTAGAGGACATCTCGCGTCGGTTTTTTCACAGGACATCTAGCGTTGGACAGCTCGCAACGGTTTTTTCAAACAATTTTTTTTTCATATTTTTTCAAATGCTCATCTATAAACCAACCGGAGTTTTGCTGGATATTTTATGCACCAACCAAACCAAGTGGTCGTCCACTTGGATCAAAAAACTTTTTTACATTTTTCATGTTCCAAAACCTGTTTCTGAACCAATTCGGACACGCTGAAGATTCCTTTCCCAGTACAACCCCTCAACCCTTTTTTAAATTGCTTTTCCGGACCTTTTAATTGTCCGGCCGCAAGTGTCGGGCCGCTAGTGTCGGCCGCAAGTTTCCGGGCCTCAAGTGTCGTATAACCACTTTTTTCAGGGTCTGGCACTAATATGAGGGTACTTTTTACTATGTTTTTAAAAAGAAAAATTGGGGGTCGTGATCATAGTTGGATCGCCGCCACCGCCGCCGCCACCCGCCGACGGCGGCGCCGCCAGGTGGCGGCGGCAAAATATGAGGTGCCGCCGGCGGCGGTGGCGCCGGCGGCTGAAAATGAGGTCGGCGGCGGCGGTGGCGGTGCGGCGGAGTAATAAGACGGCGGTGGCGGCAGCGGTGGCGGCGATGTGGCCGCGGCGGCGGCGGTGTCGGCGGCGGCGGTGGCGGCGGTAGCAGCGATGCTTTTCTTGGTACCTGTAATCCATGAGACTTCTAGAAGTCCAGAATTGAGGTAAAAAGCAAATTGGTTTTGTACATTTTACAGTAAGCTTGACTTTCTAGACATATACTTCGATTTCTCAGATGGCATTTGAGATCTTAGCAACGCCAGCTACAAGTGCAAGAGTGGAAAGACTATTCAGTATCATGGCTATGTTCTCTTCAGGAAGAAAGACTCTAACAGGACAAATTTTACAAAGTACCAAAACAATGCTTGTTTTAAATGGTCATCTTAAGAAAATATGATAAAATGACATAATTTAGAATTTTACTGTTCTCTTGCAAAATATAATTCTATGACAAACATAAATTGAACAGAAAAAATTTTTGACAGTGAAGCGTTAGCTGGCGGCGGCGGTGACGGCGAAATAAAAAGTGCCGCCGGCGGTGGCGGCGACGCAAATTTAGCAACATTTTTACGCCGCCGGCGGTGGCGGCGTCGGCGGTGTTTTCCAGAGGCGTCCAACTATGGTCGTGATAAGTATGGTTGGAACTATTCTATACTAAAATCGTTTATTTTTATCTTAATGTTTAAGCTCTGTGTACAGGGTGTAACAAATATTTTGGAACTTTTGTTTTGGCCATTACTTTTTTTATAAGCCTTTTTTCAAAATTCTGTAAACGCTAAGCGACTCAGAATCGAAAAGCAATTTTTTTGATATATGTAGTCGAAAACACGATCTTCGTTTGGTCCCCCTGTGGTTTGGGCCTTGCCCATCCAGAGATCATCCACAGTCCATGACCCGAAACACAGAGGGGACCAAGCAAAAATCGTGTGTTTGACTTTATAGACCAAAAAATTGCATTCGATTCTGAGTCGTTTGGCGTTTACAGAATTTTGAAAAAGGGCTTATAAAAAAGTTAGGGCCAAAACAAAAGTTCAAAATTCTTGTTACACCCTGTAAATTCCTCTACACAGTTTTAATCCCTGTGGCAGAGGTCAAATTTGATCTAAATAAACTTGAAGCATAAGAAGCGGCACTTTCCTAATTGTCGAAACTGAAAAATGCGGCGTGGCGACATTTGTGGACGCGACAAATAGAGGACGGGTCTAGGCGGACGCGACATTCGCAGCTCGACAAACGCGGATGTAGATTTGCGGGCCGACAAATGCGGACGGTCTTTAGCAGACACGACTTCAGCGGACCCCTGCTGTTTTTAGCAAAAAAAAATTCCGAAATCACTCCTTAGGTGCTTCTTAATACGGCGCTATGAATACGCTTAATACGGCGCTACCTATTACTTAACTTAACTAAAAACTTAACTTAAAGGGCCATTGCCACCTGTTTTGAATTGTCCCGCGCCAATTCAATTTTTTTTACCTTATCATTGAACTTCTGTACAAAATTTTCAGTTTGGTTTCTAACAAAACAAGGCCTAGAATTTAATTTTAGGTATAGTTTTGTCAGAAAGCAAGTTGAAAAATTCGTACGTGGGTTCAACGATAAAGAAAAAAAATTACAAAAATCGAATGGTGGGAGACAACCGTTGTCGGAGACGGCAATGGCCCTTTAATATCAGTGAACTTCATAAATAAATAAAGTGTGCACCTAGTGAGCTTGGAAAAGTTGACTTGAGGCACTGCGTATATAAAAGTCTGCCTCTTTAAAAAATTTTGCTTGAAATTTAAAGATTGTCAAATTTTTTAAGGTGAAACCTTAGAACTTCCACACAAATAAAATCGGATTTTTTTGAATTTAATAACCCAAATTATCAACTTAAATTTATACAACTTAACATGACCTCATCTACAACAATTTAATCGCATTGCCCGAGCAAATGATGCAAGACGGGTTTAACACTCCGTTTTAAGATAAGTCACTGAATTTTTTATTTTCACAACGCTCCAAACCAAAAGACTGTACAACACATATAACGAAAGAAATGATACCAATTTTCTTTACTGAAACTGAGACGAATTCCCGGCCGCTGTTCCAGAAATATCCCCATTATCATAGTTAGACTCCATAGAAGCATCTGCTACAGCGGAGACCTTGCTAAGTTCATGCTGCATCAAGGCTTGCATTCGATTCCTGGCCAGTTCTGATTGTTGTTGAATAGCAAAGGTTGAACCTTGGTGCTCTTAAAAGTTCACTTTTCATACACTCAAAACTAAACTTCTAAAAAAAATTATAACCTGCTCCAACACACATCTGCTCCATATAAGTCAGCTGTTGGCTTATTCCGCCATAAATATCGTCTACGCAGCGTTCATACTTCTTGTACGATTCTTCCATTTTAGAGCGCGAAATCTATGATAAAAGTTATCAATAGTAGAAAAAATTACGTAGAAATCATAACCATACCTGCCTATCCCTATCATAAGTTTGTAGAATTTCTTTGGCACATTCAAGCGCTTCGTATATCTTCTTGTCCACTTCAGCCAACTTTTCTAAGATTTTAAAAGTTTAAGGGGATTAAGTCTTCTCTAAATTGAATAACCTATGCGTTGATCAAGATCTGGCGCTTCACCCAATTCTTCTGTCATTGCTCATAAACGCTGAGAATGGCAGGAATCAAAAGCGTAAACAGAGATGAGAGGCAAACCGCCATTAAATATAAAATTTGCCAGTCACACAGTTGCAAAAATAACCAGGAAAGAACAAGCAAATTTATTAACTACATAACAGACGATAAAGCAATGTACAATTAAGAAACTGCAGACTTAGATTCAGCTACAATTGTTTTTGGCATATCCTCCAAACGATTGAAACTCTTGCGAAGTCCCAGCCTGAACTTCTCGCCATCCCTGGTAGACATTTTCTCGTAATATTTGTCATGAGTTGCAATTTCCTCCTTCATGAACATCTTTTCATTCCACAATTTCTGCATTAAGTATGCGTCATCATCCAGATAAGGCTCTTCATATTTCTTCTTGCCTGTGACTTCGGCCGGCTCATAATGCTCTTGCGCTTGCTCTCTGAATTTTTTTGGATAGTATAGAAAAAAATAAGAGAGAATAAAAATGGTTTATAAGCTTACGGATAAGTGAAACCAATGGGAGAAGTGACGTTTCGCACAGGCGGTGATGCTCCTTTCCCAGTCTCCAATCTAAGGTATGCGTCATTCCTCTCATGAACCACCAACTCCAAATTATTCATACTCTAAATTCGCAAGAATATAAAAAGTAAAAAGCAATCTTTCACGAAAAAAGACGGCAACACGAAAATATCGACCTTTTAAAGGACCCTGTCTGTTCCTGATCAATGGTCCTGCGCCAATTCAAAAATTTTTGCCTAACCATTGAACTTTCGTACGGATTTTTCAACTTGGTTTCTAACAAAACAAGGCTTAGAATTTAATTCTAGATATAGTTGTGTTAAAAAGCAAGTTAGAAAATCCGTACAGAACTTCAATGATTAGGGAAAATTTTTGGTATTGGCACGGGACCATTGATCAGGAAGAGACAGGGTCCTTTAAATAATTTTCGAGAGACAATATTGCTTCTTTTAGTGGGCGATGACGCTTCGGAAAACAATAGTGACATCGCCGGGCAAATTTACTTAAAAACGATATCGTTGCGGTTCCGAAAAAAATATACCTCCTGCACACGATCTATTCTCTCAGGGTTTGGAAATATTTTGGCACGAAGGAGGTAAGCCTCCCTCATAGTCAAAAGCATATTTCTTTCTTTTAAAAGGATGTACCTGAAAATCACTAAAATTTAAGTGGAAAAGAACAGCGGATAAAGTCCTTTTAAGATAGAGTCAAACCAGAAAATTTATTACCAGAGCTTATGCAAATCCAAACTGCTCTTCAGACGCAACTCATCGAGAGTCCAAGATCGGCCAGGTCTTTAAGAGCAAAAAAAAAATATCTGATTTTTAAAAGAATAAAAAAAATAGTCAGACCTGTATAATGGTCGTATTTCGGACTTTCCGAAGTTTTCAGGTCTGTCGAAAAATTCAGCCAATAAATAGGTCTTGTTCGGCATAGATAGCTTTCCTTTGCTGGCATCTTCTTGCGCTTCCTCGCTGATTTTTTTTGCAGCTTCCGATGAGATGGTGTTGGAATTGCTTCTCTTACATAGAACTGCCAATGAACGCCACTTGCAAAGCCTTCTTGTTGCAACACTCAGACTCATCTAAAATTTATTTGTTAACGCGGTGAGTCGCAACCATTCCAGTAACCATAACGCTCCCACGAAAAAAAACTATCTATAACCACAGAATGTTTGATTTTTACTCTGAAAAGTTTTGGATAGATGAAACTTTCGCTTGAACACTTTTTCCTTAGATTTCCTTAGACTTGGAAAATTCTCCATTAAAAATATTTGGCGCTGAATTTTCGTTACTAAGTCCGTTGCGTTCCATTACAGTGGTCATGCACGGTGATCTGATAAAATTAAACCGAGTATTAACGTGATTGTTGCAAAAGTATAAATGTAGGTAATGGCCTGTTAGAACAAAATGGACAAAATTTTTCATATTTTTCTTGTTTGAAAAAATCAAATGTGGACAAAAAGCCAATATTGCCAACTTTTTAGTTTAAACTTTTAAAAGAAGGTTTATGAATGGATGGTATTTTTTTCTCACCGCAAAACACTTGAAAATCACCGCAAATTATTTTTTTCTCACCGCAATTTGATCTTCCCGCAAAATACTTTTTTCCCCCCGCAAACCTAATTTCTGTCCAAGACCAACCAAATTTTGCATAATTTTGCAAGAATTTGAAGTTTTCAGTCAGGAAACAACTTGGATCCCTCAGAATCCCACCCCAGAATGGCCAGAAGCCCCTGAAAGTTGGTTTTTTGGGGGTTTACTAGAGGGGAGTGAACTTTTTGCGGAAATTCGATTGAGCGGATTAGAATCCCGGTCCGATCGGCTTAATCGCTCAGAATTTCAGGTTTATGACGGTTTGGAGTGGTTCAGGGCGGAATTCTGAGCGATTAAGCCCATCGGACTGGAATTCTGATCCGCTCAATCGAATTTTCGCAAAAAGTTTACCCCCTTTAGTAAACCCCGAAAAAACCAACTTTCAGGGGCTTCTGGCCATTCTGGGGTGGGATTCTGAGGGATCCAAGTTGTTTCCTGACTGAAAAATTCAAATTCTTGCAAAATTATGCAAAATTTGGTTGGTCTTGGACAGAAATTAGGTTTGAGGGGGGAAAAAAGTATTTTTGCGGTGAGAAAAAAGTATTTTGCGGTGAGAAAAAAGTATTTTGCGGGAAGATCAAATTGCGGTGAGAGAAAAATAATTCGCGGTGCATTCGCAGTGTATTTGCGGTGAGAAAAAAATATTATCCTTTATGAATACCCACAGTGTTTCAAAATACAAAAATCTATTTGGTTCGTTTTTAAACAAAACGCCAAGATTTTTGAAAGTCTTTTTCAAAATTTATTGGTTTCTTTCTTTTTTCGCTTTTTCCGTGTAATTTTTTTTTAGCAAAATATGAATTTTTCGAAACATAAGTACACCATTCCAACCTTCTATGACACATAGCACACCATACACGAAGATAGTAAAGCGTTAAATTTCGCTATAAAATAACTAAAGTGCAAAAAATATCAAAAAAGCGAGACTTCAAAACAAAAGCAAAAATTTATCACCAATTCAAGCCAATGACAAATTCACATCAAAACATTTTACTCCAGCATCATACACCGATTCCACAAATTATAGTTTTTCGTGTGAGCCTGCAGACCTACACAATTGGGAAATTGTGTAACGTACAGCGCTGGCACCACATAATTAAAACAGTCAGAAGACTTTATTCGCAAATTGCTAATATGGTTCTAAACCTCAAATAGACCAAAGGTTTCTTTATTAAAGATCTCTGCAACGTAAAAACAACAAAACAGTGACAACAACCCGTAGGCATGATCATGATCTTCTGAGAATTTCTCCTTCTACTTTTCATTCATGCCTTCCACGTTTCAAGCGCCTTCAATTGCCAGAAATATGATCTGAAAGCAATTCATGAAAGATCTGGAAGTATTGCAACGTACAAATCATACCTTTGCAGCGATAAGAGTGTTAGGCTTAGCGTATATCCCGCTTGCATCCGTCCGCAAAATTGTTCCCAGATTGTACTAGGCCACTGAATCCTTGAACTCCTCGCAGAAAAGCCCACACGCTTTCTTGTTCTCCCCTTTCAAGTCGGCTGCAATTATCTAGAAAAAATAAATTTATTGTGTGATTTGCCGACACAAGGACACAAACCTTTTCTACGTCCATCGTAGGGAAGACTTCGCGGAACTTGGCATACACTTCATCCTGCTGCTTATTCAACCTGAGGCTGCACTTGCACTGTCGCACGTCCTCCCTAGTGGCTGATGATTCCCTAAACGCAGCTTAAAAAGTAAGGTAAATCAGCATACAAAGACGGATCTTGCCTGCCTCCTCTGCTCTTGCGATGGCCTTTTCTTTGGCGCTCATCTTGGCACTTCTTGCTTCGACCAGAGCCCTTCTTGCTTCAGAAGTCCTTAGAGAGTTAGCTTGCTTTATTTCCGGGTCTTTCTGCACTGCAGTAGCACGTCTTGTTCGGACCATTAGGCTCGCCTGAAATGGTAAACAAATTATACCGAAATAAACGACAGACAAAAAGTGCAAAACCACAGAGTTTTTCACACGATCTTTATAGCAAAATGTAGCCTGTGTATTAGGCACCAGAAAATCCAGACCGATTTTTGTAAAACCAGAATTTTCAAAACTAGAGGCTATTTGAAGCAAACAACTGGCATTTTTCCGAGTAAAAAAAGGGGTTTTTGCGTTTTTCATCTAACTTTTGCATAAAACACCTAAAATCTGCATTTTTTGTATACGTCCTTGGTACCAAAATGCAGCAAATTCACTCCTCTATCGAGCCTCCAGTTGCGTTTCAGGAAACCTCGACAAGAAAATAGTGCTAGAATCTCAATCTAGTCAACTAGATGAAAAAAAATTCTTGGAAATTTTCACAGAAATCAATTATAGCTTTCAAATTTTGCATGTTTTATGGGCAAGTGATGGCTCATTCGAAAGCCCTTAGTGTAAGGAATATTCTGGCTATAAATATGCATAGGCTAAAGAGAAAAAAATTCGATGAGGAACACGAAATAAAAAATAGTCTGAAATCGACCATTTTTGAAAATTTTGCCATTTTTTTATTTGGCGCCAAATTTTCCTATCATACTAAAATTCGAATTTTGAAACACTGTGTACCAAGGAATCCGGTTAAGTCAGGTTCAATTCGACTTTTGCAGTATTAAGCATTTTAGGCAGGTTCACATGGGTACGATTGTTAAAATCAATGACAACTGAACATATGAGTTTTACCACTTATTAATGTGAAATCCTCTGACCTGTGGTTGTCTTCTTAGTGCAGTGGTAACGCATCCGCTCTGAAAGTTAGTGTTGAGAGTTCGAGTCCATTGTGGGGACTCCAAGTAAAATTGAGGGTCTGTGACGAAACAACATGCACCACTCTTAGGAACATATGCCGATAAACAATGTATCCACCTTTGACTGAGACCCTCGTTTACTTTTTCAAAATTTTTTCCATCCATCATTTTCAATCCATGCAGACATTCCTAAGACTACAAATAAACTCATCTATCCATAGTGCTGTTCATCAAATCTAATAGAGAAAAAATATGAAGCGAGGGAAAGGGCTTTCGATTATCTCCTACTCTTCTAATCCACTGCCTCATTTGCCTCTTACACTTGTTTGCTCATTAATTCCATTATTATTCCCACTGCTCCAGCCGTTCATGGTCTCTTTAGGTCGGCATATACGCATTGTTGCTGGAAATATGTCAATAGCAGAACTTGCAAATAACGAGTTTATTTAGCCGTACTTCTTTTATTATCCAAAAGTTAATTTCAAATCAACCACCAAGTTTGAAAGTCTTATGGACTCTAATTCAAGTTTATAAATATTGTAGAGTCTCTTTAGTCTTTTGATTGTAAATGTTAGACCTATAACTTTTAAAACTTCTGAAAAATATTTAAATTAGATCCCACTTTTAAGTTTTTTTCCACAAATAGTTTAAAAAGACATGAAAACCTATTTCCCGAAAAAGATTGCATTGAGATTAAAGACCAAAATAAATGAGTTAGATTGCATTCAGTTTGAGAAATAAGGTGACTAATTTTAGAATTGTAACGCGTATTTCATTCGAATTTTTGACCCTAGTAGTGAATACCCATCCCCCACCCCCCCCCAACGATTTTCATCTTTTTTACTTAAGTAAAAAGGACCCAAATTTATGTCCCAGACCCCCGAAAAATGTGGGCGAACTCTTTATTAGTCACAAATTCCGTACGCTGGCCTACCCCAAGCCTAAACTTGTTGTTTGCAAGGGTAGTTATAGCAATTTTAAAAGGTCGGATTTGGGGGGGGGGGCTATTCGCTACTAGCGCCGAATTTTTCAATACTTTTTGAGGGCGTGAAATTTTTTGCATGGGTTTACACCAAGACTGCAGCGCGGGAAAGCCGAGAAAAACAAAAGTCAGTTTATGGTTCTTATTTTGTAGGATTTGTGTAACCTATTATCATTATAACATATAGCCAACTTTAAAGATGGGGTATGGGGAATAATGATCAGATTTACCACTTCATGTCAAAATTATCTGTAATTCCAGTTACTTCTTTTTTCTGGGTTTAAAACATACAACAAACAGACACTAAAATATTGTGGTTTTAAAACAAAAAAAAACAGAAGTAACTGGAATTACAGATAATTTTGACATGAAGTGCTAAATCTGATCATTATGCCCTATACCCAGGGCTGCCATATGTCCTTTTTAAAAAGATTTGTCCTTTTTTTGGGACCTCAAATCTTTTTTTATTTTCGAATTTTTAGTCAAAATATTTTTTTTTCGCCTCAAAATGGCAATAAGCACTAGATAAAATGGACTTTTTCCTTCAAATTCCTGTTTTTTGACCAAATGTCCTTTTTTTTGAATTTTGAGATGGCAGCCCTGCCTATACCCAATTTTAAAGTTGTCTATATATCAAATTGATAAAAAGTTACACAAGTCCTACAGAATGACTACCATAAATTTACTCCTGCTTTTCTGGTTTTTCCCGCGTCGCAGCCCTGGTTTACACGATGACATTTAGATTTTTTTCAATGTAAATTAGAGCGGTATGAAATTGTTACTGTTAGTGTTCTTGGCTAGATACTGGCGACCCCCTTGTATACTAGCTTAAACTCGTCCAAAAACAGATTTTTTTAGTCTGGGTTGGTAGTCAATGTGGTTTATACAGCTTTTTGAAAGCTTCTTTGTATTTTTTTCTTTATTAAATGTTTATTACTTTCTAGTCAATTTTTGTTGTACTTAAAGTCGTGTGAGTCTGTATCAAAAAATTAAGTTTATTATAACTGTTAGTAAAATTAAATTTGTCGCGTGGAAAATTTAATAAACGTTGACTAAATGATTATTGGTTAACCAAAACTCGATGATGGCGCTGCTTGTTATCTAAAAATAAAAGTATCTACAGTCAAACCTCTCTACTATGGCACCCCAAAAGTTCGTTCCCGCCTTGGGTCCGACACTTTTTTTACCTCGATTTTTGAAGGCTTTTGCCATTTCTGTTTTGACAGTCTGGTTCCAAATATCGTAAGGATTCCGATTTTGCCGATCGTTTTTCAGAATTATAAAGAAAATTTTTCTAAAAAAGCAAAAACTCAGTTTAAAAACATAAATTTTTGAATTTTCCTGTTTTTAAACTGAGTTTTTGCTTTTTTAGAAGAATTTTTTTTATAATTCTGAAAAACGATCGGCAAAATCGGAATCCTTACGATATTTGGGACCAGACTGTCAAAACAGAATGGATAAAAGACTTTGAAAATTCGGTTAAAAAAAGTGTCGGACCCAAGGCGGGAACGAACTTTTGGGGGTGCCATAGTAGAGAGGTTTGACTGTAGGTAGTGCGAAAATTCTTCCTTATTGCTCGCCCCAGCTAATTTTTTCGGCATTGTGTCTTGACATACTTTTTGAAACCAGTTTCAACCGAAGAAATAAGCTATGATTTTAATAATAGTAATTTCGGTGCTACTTGAATAACGGCGCTACTTGAACAAAACTCAATTTTTTATTGACCAGAACTCAAAAATAATGTCTTATTGAACTCCTGAGGCGATTTTAGGTCAATATAGGGTGTTTGGAAACGCTTTAACAAAAAGTTGATTTGGGGGGGGGGGGTGTAAACAAGTAGCGTCGTGATTTCTCTGGGAGCCGTCTATAAAAGCAGGTCAAAAACAAGGTAAAGCCCTGGTAAAAAAATAGTGCCTCTCCAATAAAAAATATAAGGTATAGGTTTTAAGGTTTTGAAGGCAAGCGGCCAATCCTGTGATGACCCTTAACTATTTTTAGGTAAAGGTTCGTTGTAAACCTGTCATTCAAAAATTATTATTGTTTTACTTTAAATTTCAATTTTATCGTCCAAAAATTAGCGAAAACAACTATGGTTAAACAAAAATAAGCTAATTGTTTAAGCCTTAAACAAGCTATTTTGGTCTGTCCCAAAATGAAGGGTGGGAATTCGCCAACCCACTAAAAGTCTTAAAAGGGAGGAGAAGCACCCGAAGGGCTCTGCTTTCCTCTCAAAGGCCATTAATTTCAATATACCAATGCTAGCAAAATCCACCCTTGCTTTCTCTCAGCTAATGTGGCAACACTTTTTGCCACATTTTCTAAAATGTTAAAAAAAAGCCAATAACTAAAACTTTGATTATTTATTATCTTTTTTTTTGAAAATGCGTGACTGAATTATTTGCGGTGTTCTACAGGGACATTTATCAACCTCGAAGAACATTTGCTGGCTGAGGACAAGCTGTTTGATTGATTCTTCGTCTCCTCCCCTAATTCTTGAGCACAAAGACGAAGCTGTACCTATCTCTAGTTTCCCTTTTCTCAACAACATCCACTCTCCTTCCCCGAAATTGTTGATTATTGTTGTTGTTGACTAGCTGAGAGTGTGAACTATTGTTCATACAACTTGTGGATTTGTTTTGGTTTTTGGACGGCATCTTAGTGAATCCAGAAAGTTAAAATTGAAAATCTCAAAATGGTTTTCCTTTTTTCTCTTTTAAGTATTTATTTATTAGGTTGTGTAAAAAGTTTTGACAAAAAGTACGCGGTGAAAATTCAAAAAATATTTTTCCGAAATATGTCTTGAAACGACATTTCTAGGGGTAAAATGACACGCTGAGCACGAATCTGTGCTCAGAAATGGCTCGAAGCTTATCAAGCGGCGATAAAAGTACCATTTAGGCACTTACTTTTGATTTACCGTTATACAGATATTTGTATTCTTTCGATTGTATTCTTAACTACTCTATTGTATTCTTAACTTATTTTCAGAGCTTATCAATGACGAAAGATGAATAAAATGTAAGAAGTTAAAATGGCTCTTTTCACAGCTTTTCATAAGTCGCACGGCATTTCTGAGCACAGATTCGTGCTCAGCGTGTCATTTTACCCCTAGAAATGTCGTTTCAAGACATATTTCGGAAAAATATTTTTTGAATTTTCACCGCGTACTTTTTGTCAAAACTTTTTACACAACCTAATATTTTAATGAATTACAGTAAATTTTCTAATGAACGGTACTTTGTTCATTAAAAATAATGGCTGTGGTAATGGAGCCGTCTTTTGTCGTTTTGTTTTTCTAATATTCCATAGGAAAATTTTTAAACAAGAAAAGCAGGTATGTGACAGCCTTTTTCGAAACAAAAAAATATTTCAAAAAATTTATTATATAAATTTTTAAATAAGCCAAACAAAATGTTGTGAAAAGATTGATTACAGCTTTAAATATTAGCTTCTAAAATATTTTTGATAATTAAAATTAGGTGACTATATGACGCTCATGAAAAACACCAAAAATTTGCTTTCTGACAAACCGAGAAAAATTCACTAAAATTATATTTATGTAAAGATTTTTAAAAAACAAAATTATTTTAATGAAAACTTTATAATTGACTACTAAATTTGCTAAAAGTGTCAAGAAGTTCAGAATTTGATTTTAAGTCTTAACTGTTGCCCTGCATTAGTTATATTTTTATTTAATACACGCCATGCTCGAACATTAATCTCTTTAGACGACGACTACACACAAAAAATGCTAAAATTTTGCAAAAAAAGCAATTTGTGCTGGCCGCACTAATTGAGGGATTCAAAGGAATTTTTCACATTCGATTTTTTAGGGTTTGAAAAGGTGTGCACTCCTAAGAAAACCTTTTCCCATTCTTTTGGAAATTGAAGCCTGGAATTGGTTGTTGTTCTATTCTATGTGCAAGGAATAACATTTCGTTGAATTTTTTCGCGCAATAATAATTTAACCTTAAAAGACCATGCGAACTCATTTTAAATAGTCCCCCGCTATTAGGTGAATCCTAGCCTTTGGATTTACGTACGAATTTTTTGATTGGATTTCTAACCAATCTAAACCGAAAATCAAATTCTAAGTTTTTTTTGTTAGAAACCAAGTTAAAAAAATCCAACAGAACTTCAATGGTTAGGAAAAAAGTTTTGAACTGGTGGGTACAAATTTTGACAGGTGACCGATAGTTTTGTTAGAAATCAAGTTGAAAAATACGTAGAGAAACTCGATGATAAGGAAAAATAAAAAAAATCGCCAATTCTCGCTGTCGTAAACGGCAATGATCCCTGAAGGTTAGCAGTGGTATTCTTACAAATCTTTTCCCGCAGCTTAAAGACTTGATTTTCTATGTAATTGTCTTTGCAGCTAAAATACTTCTTTTTTGCAGCTACCGTATTTACTCTAATTTAATCCCGGGGCTTAAATTTTTCAATAATAATAACAATAATAACAAAATTATTATAAATTAACGATGTTTAACAAACAATGCCATTGGGCATCTCACCCTTATTTGACTTGGCTTGGCGGTTGTTTTACAGGCTGAGGCAAGGGTAAGCGTATTTTACGACGGATTTAAACATTTTTTGTTACTTTTTTAAACTTTCAGAAACATGTTTGAGACATTCATAATATATGATAGCCTACTTATTCTTGCATAAGCCTAAAAATTACAAAAACAACAACAGGGGGACCAAGCTTGAAAATCGGTACCCATTGAGGGATAGGGCCAAAAAGTCTTTTAGATGCAGAAAAAAGCTTTTTAGCTGAAAAAGAATTAGATTAGATGCAAGAAAAGTCTTTAGCTGCTAGAAAAAGTTTTGCCCGTAGTTTTGTGTCGCATCGGCTGATGACTAAACTTTTAAATGGTTGTTTATGTAGATTATAATGTTCATCGGAAGTAAGGAAGCCATCCAACTGAGAGCCTAATGCTAACTCTTTTATTTTTTTGGCCTGCGATGCATTAATTATTGACATTGAACCATATGAATCTTTTACATTTGATTTTGGCGTTATTGAATCTTTCAGTTTTTTACAAAATTTACAACTATGTTTACTACTAGGTGTCTCAAAAACGTTTAAATTTGACTGTATCAGAAGAACGCGATAAATAATCAAGCACTTACCGTATTTATTCTAGTTAAAGGCCAGTCTGTATTAGAAGGCCACTGCTTAGGGCCACAACTAGAGACCACGTTTTATTGAATTTTGTACACAAACACAAAAAGGTTTGGATGTTGAAAAACAGAAGGCCATGGCCTTCTATCAGAATGAATACGGTATAAAAAAGTAGAAGTGTGAACCGAGACATACCTGGAAATTTTGTCAATATCAGATGATTTGTGGTAGATCTTTCGGCTATTATAACCTACTGTTCTTGTATATGCTCAGAAATTCGATCTGAAAATCAATCTTAAACTACGAGAGATGTCAAGTTAGTGTAGGTGTGAAGTTATCAATACCTTTCTCAAAATTTTGATGATTTTTGATACTCTTTGTGTCTAGGTTTTCTAACAGACGTATTTAGAAATTTAAATGATTACTCAGCAAACTTTCTATGTAAAGATGTAAAAAAATGCCAAGTGAAAGTTTTTAATTTTCAGTAAAAATAAACAGTTGTTTTTTATGTGTCGCTGGCTGCCTATTTTTCCATTTTTTTTAAAGAAGCCTTTTTATTAATTCTAGAAAGACTTTTCTTTGTAGTTAGCTCCGTTTTTCTGTAAATCGGCTTGATGTACTTCCAAAAAGAACCGATTTGCAGCTAAGCAGAAAAATAAAGTCTTTTTGTGGCGAATGAAAAACAACATCTAATCCATATTTGTACTATGCATCAAATTTTAAAAGCGAATGAAAATCAAATTTAGACTAAAAACTTAGCTATGGCCGGGTGTTAAATTCAATATTTATTGTTAAATTCAATAGAATATTGAAATATTGAGAGTTACGTGTGCTGCTTGTGTTTTCGTGAATCAATTTTGGAGACTAACACTACCAATATACTCATTTTCAGCCAACTGGAAATTCGGCCGCTCATATCTAGAAGAATGGCCACTTACACCACTCAATCTCACAGTCAATCTCCGGCTCCAACTACCTCAGCATCCACCAGACGCTCAGCTTTCCGGCATTTTCGCCCCTGGACTATTATGACTACTCCCACAATTCCTGAGTGGTTGGTTTAATGTTTCACATTTCCTTTCAGTTTTTAACAGGTGGCTGTGGTTTTGCACGGGATACATTCACGCGGCGAATGAGCAGAAAAACCGGATACTTTTCTCAGATTCCTATAATTATTTTAGAATTTCGAAAATTTCCAAAAACTAACTACGGAGCTAGCTATCCAAAATTTTCAATCGTGATTTTAATCTTGTCTGCAGCTTTTAGGTTTTCTCTGCCTTGTTCCAGCTTCATATTTTATATGTTTCTACCACTGCAGTTTTAAATATTTAATTATGAAGCATTAAAAAAGTTTGTCTCGATTTTAAAAGTAAAGTGAATCACGACGATTTGCCTTATGTAAAAAATACCTTTTTTAATTTTTACAAAAATTTGCAGTCAAAAAGTCAAAAAATGGCGTAGGTGCTAAGATTTTATTTTTTTCAATGAAACTTATTGCGTTTGTGGTTTAACAACGGTTAAAATGTAGAACATAATTTTGAATGAAAGAGTGAGAATAATTATAGGTTTTACATTATTTTATCCTTAACGTAAAGCAAAAAAAATTCAGTGGTTGCAACTTTTTATAATTTCTAATAATCGCCTAATATTTAGAGGAGGGGGCTTGTGTTTTTTGGTTAGAAGTCGCAAATTCAGCCAAAACCACAGAAGTATCATGCAAGTTCAGAAACATTTTTCTAATAATCGCCTAATATTTTTCCTTCGGTGTTTCTATTGTCTTTTGAGAATCTTTTTGCAAGAAATTCATTTTGGTTACTAAATGATGCAAACTTTAAAATGTGGCCTTGGTCACATTTTAAAACGGATCTTATGCGTTATCTATGACCCCTTTTTTGCCCTCTTGTTTTTCTTGAAAAATCTTTGGTCCCCCCTGTTCTTTTTAAGGTGATCATATTAAAGGTGATCATATTAACCATAATCACCTTGATCACCATAATCACAATATTAACATAACCATAATGGACAGGGGGACCAAGGCATTTTTCAAAAAAAACAAGAGGGTAAGAAAGGGGTCATAGATAACGCATAAGATCCAAAATGTGGCCTTGGTCTTCCAAGAAAAATGAAGTTGACACCATTTTTTTGCAAAAATGCTCCAAATATTCTACAAACACATCATAAAAAGTTTTGGGCCATTATTATAATTTTTAAAAGTATTCGGTTCCCCTTGTGATTTTGGCTGAATTGCGGCCGAATTCAGATTATTTGCGGCAAAATTAACATATGCCCGTAACTAGTCGCGTAACAAATTGGCAACCCTTTCCAAACAGCTCTAGACAAACATTTTTTATTTTAATGTTCATTTATTTTGTACTCAAAATGATCGCTATAATCTAGCGAACATTTTGGTAGTAAAACATTTCTTAGTTTAAAAAATATTTTGTAGGTCGACAAAAGTAAGTCGTGTAACAGCGTGTTACGTGGGTTCAGTCACCAAAATGTTCGCTAGATTCTAGCGGTCATTTTGAGTGCAAAATAAATAAACATTAAAATAAAAAATGTTTGTCTGGAACTGTTTGGAAAGGGTTGAAAATTTGTTACGTGACTCGTGTTACGCGGGGGTGTGGGCAGGGCTTTAGAAGATAGAGGCACAGTACTCATTTCAAAACAAAATACGTTGCATCGCAATAATAGTATTGTTGTAACGAACTAAACAAATATTATTTTTCACAAGTATTTTCTTTTTAATCTAGGATTAATAATACAACTAATTAGAAAAATGAAGTTGAAAGTCTTTTTCCTCATCCCGCTCTCCATTTCCGTCTGTTTAGCTGGGGTTGTGTTGCCAGAGGACAACATTATGAGTCAGTTTTGCTCTCTTTTTCTAACAGTGCATGCTCCTCAGCGTTTTAATGATTTAATTTGCGTACAGCCGAGTTGTTCTTCTTGTTCCTCTTTCTTATTGAATTAATTGAATTAGTAGAGGCATTTGTATGTCTTGACGGCGCCAACCAATAGTTTCTTTAATTTTTTGTTTAAATGGTTAAACAATTGTTGTATGAAATTGTTTTCTTAATTTGTTGTTTTTGTAATTTATAAAACCACGAGAAATGGAATCCTTTAGTCATTTGTAGAAATGCTTGTAAAGTTTTTTGCGATCTTAGTTTTGCTGCAGGTCACTTCGAAAAGTCTTTTCGAAACCAAATTTTTAAGTTCAAATAATTCTGGAGCTTATTTGAATGCTAACATTTTATAAGCTAGTGTCGCATATTTTAAATCAGCTTTAGTGTGATAGCAAAGTTTTCAAAAAATAATGCAAAAAGACCAAATTGTTCGGTATGTGGACCTTGCCCTAGCACCGGTAAATTTTAAAAATTGTTAGTAATATATGGTTAAAACAGTTAAACATGGTAGTTGGGATTGAGCTATGTTAGGATAGCGTTGATAACTTCTTTTTACCGTATTTTATCCAATTAACGCCTTCCTCTTATTCAAAATAATCTTTTAATCATTTTGTTTTTGACCCACTTTTTGAACATTGCTCTCAGGCAAGTTGCTCCTCAATTTGTAGCTCACCTCACTAGCTACAAAAAGCTTTTTTGAAAATTTGTTAAAAACGCAATGCCATTACAGTCAAACCTCTATATAGCATCCCACAAGGGACCGGCCCTGCCCGGATGCAATGTAGAGGTGGACGCAATATAGAGGGTCGATTATAGGTAATTTCTTTGCAGGCCAACCAAACCAAAAAAAAAAAAGCGGATGCAATAAAGAGGTGGATGCAATGTAGAGGGTTGCTATATAGAGGTTTGACTGTATATAAATTTTTAATTCCTAATAGACATTGAAAATTCCAAAAATGTTTATTGCCGTAGGGCCATCCTCGCAAGATAAAAAAAATTCGTACCCATCAAAAATGCAACTTTTGTATTCATTTTAAGGTGGCGTAATTTGTTTTAAAATGGGTAATCCCAGACTAAAATCAAATTTTCCTTGGTCTAATTGCTTTTTTGGCAATGCTTTGTGTAGTGCTTCCTGCTTTCTCCACCATCTCTTTGCTTTTCCACCCAAAATCGCATGTTGCCAGCCGGTCGACTGCAAATGGAGATGGATGAAGGGAAGTGGCAGTCAGAGTGCTTGTTTTAAAACTCACCACCAAATTATTTGTTTGTTGTTGTTTTTTTGGTTAACGGGATAAGCGCCAAATGACATCCTCTATCCCTCCCAGACGTTCCATTGTTGGGGACTAGCGGTTTGAGAGTGCAAATTGGATGGTGGTGGTGGCGATGATAGCCACTGCTTTTTCTCCTCCTTTTTAGCGGCTTGTTTGCCCTAGATATGGATGGGGCGATGTGTTCTGCTTCTACTCCTAAATGAGTTTTTGTTTTCGAAATTTGGAATGGGTATTATTCTATTTGTCTTCTGGACTTCTATTTAGAAATGCTTTTGTATGTGAAATCTCACCGTATCTCTTAGTTTAAAAAATACTCTTTACAGAAGTGTGAAATTTTTGACGTAATATGTAACCCGAGTGGCTGTAATGTTAACTGTATGTGTACATCCAGGGTATCGGTCTCAAAAATTTAAAAAAGAGATTTTCACCATTACCGTATTTTCTCTAATTCAGCCCCCCCCCTCTTTTTTGACTAGTACTTCAGAGTTAGGGCCATTTTCGATTTACAATTTCAAGATTTTCGGGCATCCAAAAAATTTAGCCCTCGGGGGCTAAATTACAGGAAGTACGGTATATAAAGAAAAATGAAATTTTTACCTAGTGCTTATTACCATTTTGAGACGGTGAAAAGGGTTTAATCGAACCTTTAAAAATAAAATTATTTTAAAGTTTTGAAAATAAAATGATTTAGGGCCCCAAAAAGACCAAACTTTGTAAAGAGGACGGATTATAAAAAAAACCCCGGATTATAAAAAGAACCTCCGTACATCTTAACCAATATTTTGTGATGCAAATAACGGCTCTATATGTGTTAATGGTGCCCCCTAAAAAAGTATGTCTTGGTTCCCCGGTGTCGATTTTTTGCTTGAGATGCTTAGAAGAAGGCTAGGATAGCGCACGTTGGGATCGAATCAAACCCGTTTTCTGAACTGCTTAATTGTTTGAGTCCGTCCCAACAATTTTACGTGATTTTTACGGAAAAGTAAATGAACCCCTTTATGCAAACCTGCCATGCGGATAGCTAAGCTCACACCTAGTACTACTTATAGCCCTTATTATCCGATGAAGTCCTAGATTTATAGCATACTCCATCTATTGAAATAAGCCAATCACAATTACAAATGCTCGTATTTTCCAGAATTTCTTTATTGACCCTATTCCCATAGAAAAATTTCAGTCGAAAGAAAGTGTGGACCTAAGAGATGATCCCTGTATTAGGCACCTTCACGCGTCTTTCTCCTTGTTCGCATCATCACACTTCATTTTTTTTTATCAAAAAGCAAACAAGCGGGTGTGCGTGGATGGTGTCCCATGGTGGGTCTCACCATGTTCACTCACTCCCTCTGTAACTTACCTGCCTGCTTGATGCCTAAATAGTTGAGTCAACAAGCAGACTAGCTACCCTCCAACAAGTCTGCCTCTGCTGCCTTTTGCCCTCCAAATAAAATCTAAATTCTCCTAAAAACACTTTCTTTGTGTTTGGTCCTCCAGTGAGTTAGGCTATATTTCCTGGTTGTTTCTTGGGCGGTGTATAAAGCAGCAGCGCGAAAACTCAAACTATGTTCAAGATATAATTCTGGGCAGGGTGACCTTATTTGCTAGAAAATTCGGTTCTGGAATGGTTACCTACCTGGTGCTTGTTTTAGCGAAGCTTACCTGCCTGTTGCTCATAAAAGCCAGGAGAACTCGTTGCTGTTTTTGCACTGCTGTTTTTACCTAACTCTGTTTCCTGACCCACAATATTGACTTGACACTATTTAATAAAATAGGCTTTATCCTATTTTGACTTTGGTCCCCTGTTGTTTTCGTTTGTCCTTAAAGGGGTTACCAGTTTGTTACAGTGAAAAATGCGAGAGCAGAAATTTTTTCTTCTATTGAAATTTTTTTAGCGTTTTACTTAATCCGAGGAAATTTTCTGCCTAATTATTAAAAGTAGTATAAGTCATAAATATCAGATTGAACACGAAACGAGTGAAATCAGGAACAATTTTTAAAAAGCTGATAGTCCCTGCCTCAATTTTCAATGTTCCGTGCTGGTATGCCCTTTTAGAGTAGAGAAATGTTTGAGTCTTTCATAATTGGTTCTATCGCGATCTATTTATCATCCTAGTTATTTCACTTTTAGCCCACTCGCCGAAAGAATGAAGCGAAAATGGCGGTTCTTAGATTTGGGTAAATTTTGAAATATCGAACTGATATGAAAAAGCTTTAGACTTATAACTATGGTTTGAAAACTAACAACTGAAGATTGTCTAATAGCCTCGCTCATATTTAGCTGAAATTGAAATGTTGCTTTTTTGCATACTTTTGCTCATATCTCGGCGTTACGCTAAGCCCACCAAAGACTTTTTGGTCTCAAAACGAAGCTCAAAGACAGAAGAATCAAAAGAATACTCAAGCTTTGTATTGTGATTCAAAAATGTTCGAGATTTCAACAATTTCAAAAAGTGTCGTTCGCATTTCAGCATTATAATTTTCGGTAGACTGAGATGCAAATTTTGCTTCCTGATATTATTTGCTAAAATGTAACACATTTTTATACGAAAGTTCGAATATGCGTTGTATTCTTCAAAGACAGGGCTTCGTTTTGACACCAAAAAATATTTAGAGAAATTTAAAATCACAGGAGCGAAAAATGGCCGAAAAAATAGTGCATTTCAATTGGCTAAAATTGATTTACGCCCTCAAAAACTGATTTACGCCCTCAAAATACTGGTTTACGCCCTCAAATCTATATATTGCCATTTTTGTCAAATTTTTGTTGCCACTTTTTCCATATTTTTACACCAGCATGTAGCCCTGTATCTTGGCTTTCTAACAAGCTATTGACTGATTTTCTGAGATTTCAAAAAGCTGGAGAAAAAAGTAATTTTATAGACCAAATTTTTAGAAAAATTTGCTCCATACAAAGACGTTTTTCTCTAGCTTTTTGAAATCTCAGAAAATCAGTTAATAGCTTGTTAGAAAGCCAAGATTCAGGGCTACATGCTGGTGTAAAAATATTGAAAAAGTGGCAACAAAAATTTGACAAAAATGGCAATATATAGATTTGAGGGCGTAAACCAGTATTTTGAGGGCGTAAATCAGTTTTTTGAGGGCGTAAACTACTTATAGCCATTTCAATTTCAATAACTATGAGCGAGACCAATGGAATTTTTTCATTCGATTTCTACCATCTGATTAAAAAATTGAATTTCCGGAACTTCAAAATCGTATTTTGGAGTAGCATTAAAAATTGCGGAATGTATTGCTTTTGGATGCCTTCACAGCCCAGTGTCACCAAGCAAGGCTTTTTGGTGCTTTCAAGCACCACCACCACCACAAATATAATAATAGCAACAGTAGGAGTAAAATAGTGGGTGGGTTGTTGTGTGTGCTGTCTGCTGCTGCTTGCAGACCTTTAAAGAGACTGCTGCATCAACTTGTTTGGGTACACCGGAAGTGATTTCTAAAGGGGACCCACGTTAACTTACTTTTTTCACAGTTAATTTAATTGATTGATGCTGCTTGTGGTGGAGGGGGGGGGGGTATGTAGTAGTGTTGCAGTAGCAGCAACAGAAGTAACACTAATTGTTATGCATATAATGCTTTTCTCTTGAGATTCAACAAGGCAGTTTGTTTACTTTTATAAAAAAATTCAATTTTAGAAAAAATTTTGTTTGAATTTTATTGAACTGGGTTTAAATGAGTTCGGTGTGACTCTTCTTGACCTATTATTATAGAGATGTTATGGCCTTTTGGACAAACCATTACTGTATTCGTTATTACAACATAAACATGGATTGTCCAGATTTATTTGTCAAAGTGTTTACTAAGTTATTTGACCGCTGTACAATATGATCTTACCCAGTTCCTGCTCAACTGTTATTTAGAGTTCTTATAGTTTGTTATGGAAATAGTTGAGAAAATGTCTGATTAACTAAAAATATAATTTAATTATTCCATTATACTGCGTTTCCAATGGCATGGCGAATTCTAACATTTTATTATTTTTTTTTAATTTAAACGAGATTCGCACATCAATTGGCCCTTTTTAGTAAAAAAAAGCTTTATTTGTGATATTCAATAAGGAGGTGCAAAGTGAAAGAGCAAAATTTTTGACTGTCCAGAGCTTGCTGATTTTGGGTCAAAATAACGAGCTTAAGCTATTCGGACTTCCTATTTATAGACTCTTCAAATAATGAAAAATAAATCTCAGTCATAACAAAATCTCCAACGATATTTGCTGACTTTGCACTTCACACCTCAATAGTAGGCGATATTTTGAAACTTCAAACACTGATATGTTAGTCTCATATATGTTCGCACAGAAAACTTCTGGCAATCTTGTTTGACAAGCAACCCAAAGGCTTCTTTCTGTTGCGTGACACAAATTAAATTGGAAATTACATATTCAATCCACCACTACCGCCCCACTACTTTTGTTGTTGTTATTGTTGTTTTAGACTATCTAACTTAAATAACTCCTTGAATTTTTTCGGTTCGCCACTTTTGTTGTTGTATTATCATTATTGTGGAATGGCAAACCCGTCGCCAGTTGAAACACACCCTTCAGCTAATCTACGCCCAGCTGCCACCCAGAGAGCAAGTGGAGGAGGCTCCACACAATCTACAGCCAACAACAATGCCAACAACAATAATAATTTAACTGCTACAAACAGAAGGCACACTGTTTGGTTTGTGGAAGAAGGTAGGCATTTATTATTGTTTGTTTAATCCAAATTCTGGGCCACTTTAAATGTGTTTTTTGGCAAGATATTAAAAAAGTAATGTGAGTAAAATGTCAGCTATTTCACATGCAAAATTACAAGTGCCTTTGTAAAATAAAAAATAAATAAAATTTTGAGGGAGATATTTTTTTTGAAAAAATGTTTTGTTAAATTTTTTTGTGTGTTTTACTTTTTTTCAAAGTGAGAACTCAATGAATGCAAAAAAGAAATGCAGGGAATGTTTTTGTGTAAAATAGGACTTATAAGTCAAGTAGTAAGTCAAGTATAAGTAAAGTAGACCGAAGACGTTATTAGTAAATTAATATTTTACGTACCTTTTTTCATTATACGCATAGACCAACTTTCAATTTCAAAGCATGCATAAATTATTCTAAACTATGATTCACGTCAAAACTTTTTTACAACAGCTCACTTTTCTCGTTGCAAGCATGGCTTTAATCATGTAGCTCACACTTTTTATAATGATATCAAATAACTCAAAAATCAGGTGTCGTTAGAAAGATTGTCTTATAAGAGTGTCATTCAGCGTCCCCAAGGATTTTTTTCTTATCGGGGACGATAGATAGTTAAAATTTTTCATATAAACACTTCTTTATTGTTTTGGGCAATACTTTTTTAGTATTAACAGGTTTTAGTTTTTACTTGGGAAACCTGTCAGAAATAAGTAAAAAATTATGTCAAACTTTTTTAAATATAAAAATTGTTTGAAGATTTAAAACAATCAAGTGTGGCTATGGAAAGTGTCACTTTGTGATAAAAGTGGTTAACGGAACCGTCTGCTATGTAGACTGTGCCTCACTTGTATTTTTCTTAATGACCAACCTAATAGCGCCCAATGTGTCATTTTATAGAGTCTCGTTAGACTACCTATTTCTTCTAATATAAAAACTCACCAACAGTGACAAAGTTTGCCTAATATCTAATTTCGAAGTGTTGTTTTGAGCCACATTTTTTAAAAAAACTCAAAAGAATACTTGGGCATGGTTCGAAATTATATTAAAGAAATCTATATCAGAATTGCAAAGTTTCTTGAAAATTTCACAAAAACTTCATGCCCATAGAAAATAAGTCAATTTTTCGAGTGTCTTGTTTTACCTTTCTGATACGGATGTTACTAGTCCAATTTTAAGTTCTGCATAATTTTTATTGACATCACAGCATTGAGTTGCCTTCAAAACATGGCTCTGAAATGACATATACAAATACAGTAATAGTTAAATTTATCACTTTTGGGGAAAATACGCTTAACATTGTACTTTACTGATGTCGAACAATTTGTGCCGGTCAAACATTGATCAACAGATTGTGACATAGACCCAAATGTGGTTAATCAAAGTGCCGTTAAGTGATTGATCACGTGAATCGTCTTTAAAATACTGTGATTCAAAGACAAGTGTTACAAATGACTGGAAACCATGTTTTCTCAACAAATTATCCAAATATAATTTGATACGGATGGGAAACTCAAGCAACAGTTAAGACAACTGTCACAGTTAATTTGCGCAACTACAAAAACTACTCGTGATACTATTATTCTTCCTTCATTAATCTTTTTGTGCACTCAAACAAAAACAAAAAAGTAAAGCAGAAAGGGTGTGCGGGTGGTACAGATTTATTTGATTTTGATTCTCATAAGTTAACAATTTTTCTTATTTAATATAAAAAATTAATCCAACAAAGATTTAAACGCAGAGGCCAGAACAACACTTTTCTAAAATTTTGTCTGTTCTGTAATTCTCTACTTTTTATTTCAAAAATTATTTAAATGCAGTCGCTTCTTACGTCACCTCTCAAAATTTGTTTCCGTCTGGGGTCCGACACTTTTTTACCCCAGATTTTGAAGCTTTGTGCCAGTCGTTTTGGCTGGTCCAGTCCTAAAAATCGTAAGGATTCCAAATAGAAACAGTTTTGCTAAAAAGAGCCTCGCCTTTTGATATAACGCCAATCTATTTGAGAGGTTCGGGTATTTTCGGCTAAAATGCTGCTTTTTCAAGAGCGATATTTAAAATAGGAATCCTTGCAACTTTTCAGACCGGACCAGCCAAGGACACCTGACGAAAAACTTTAAAATCTGGGTTG
This sequence comes from Ditylenchus dipsaci, assembly GCA_004194705.1. Taxonomy (NCBI): domain Eukaryota; kingdom Metazoa; phylum Nematoda; class Chromadorea; order Rhabditida; family Anguinidae; genus Ditylenchus; species Ditylenchus dipsaci. The sequence continues at coordinate 86,758 of SADC01001168.1, read as the reverse complement.
AAAAAAGTAGCAATGAACTTGAGGGGGGACTTTATGTTGAGAGTCGACTAGTATGATCATGTTAGTTAAGCTGACGTGGCTGCTTCAATAGTTCACCACATAAAAGCAAATTTATTGTGCCTAGAAGGTTAGTGAAGTAAACTTCAGCATATATTTTGTGCGGTTTGCTTATCTTCTGCGCAGAGATCTGTGTTTCTTGTCTAAAGTTTCCAAAGAATTCTGCTAAAAAGTGATTCTTGGACAGTTTAATCACACATTCCTGCCGATTTCATCTTCCCGACAATGACGCCACCCACCAAGATCCCTGTTGCCCACTAGCTAATCAGTTGCCGGGCTGAACACACATCAGTGATCCCTGCTGTGGGTCATGGATATCAACAGTTGTCGGCTGTGTTTGCCTTATCCACCACCCAATCAAACCAATTACCACTACTACTGGCTGCTGCTATACCACCAACAACAACAAAGAGGAAGCATTGTTTTGTTGCCTGCTTTCTTCTTATTTATTCCTGGTGCCTGATTGCTTTCCAATTTATTTTTTCTTTACTGCAGAAATGTTTATCAAGCTTCTTTTTGTTATCTTTACTTATTTTTTTTGATTTTCAAACTTTCACGCCAATGTTTCTATCAGTTCTGAGTCTGAACTTCAGACTTGCATCACCCATAACGATCAAGTTTTAAAGATTCTACTAATTTTTTGATTCTGTTAGTCTTTTTTTGTATTTTTCACTTTTTCGGATTAATCAATCAAGTTTTAAGCCTAAAAAAATTAAGCCTAAAAAGTACCATCAAACGATGATTTTGACGGTGTCAAGAAGTAGCTATAACAGTGTGTTTAAAAAATAATAATATACTGTTTTTTGCATCTTGGGTATGTCCCTTCACGATGAAAGTGCTATAGACCAAGATTCCGAATCGTTATTTTTTACAAAAATATTTAATATTTTTTTTGAGTCACAAAGCTTTTCTCTTAAAAATGGGTAGTGAGTTGTAGATCGAATAACTATCACAGCTCTCTGTAGAGAGTGAAAAAGTCGAACGTCGCATAAGGACCTTCCCAAGAATAGTTCATATTTTGACAGCAGTGATTGGAAAAGCCAAACGCAAAGCCAGAGCCAAAAGTGCCGGTCAAAGCCAAAACTAGACTAAACTCAAAACCAAAAGCCAAAAACACAAAGCCAAATTTGGCTTTAGACGGCCAAAGCTAAGTTTTGGCCGGCCAAATTTGGCTTTTGTTTTTGCTCTGACCATTCCAATCATTTATTGACACCTTTTTTTACCCCAATTTCGAAGGTCTTTATAATTCGGTTTTGACAGTATCGTCCTAAAAATATAAAGGATTTCGATTTATCCAATAGTGTTGTTTGAAATTTTTGCAACTTTGCCATTTAAGAAACAAAAAACCCCGTTATAACGACCCTGTATAAATATATAAAGTCGGCAAAGTTGCGAAAAACTGCAAAGTTGTAGAATTTTTAGAACTACAGTCCACTTTCATTATAACATAGCCAATTTTTAATTATTTAAACTTGGCGGTGTTTATCGAGAGTCACGGGTCTTATTAGTAAGGATTAAAAGTCTGAATTCTCGCCCCTTTTTCAAATTTCAAATAAAATAATTGAAATATTGCCTCTTTTTAATCAAAATCGGGTGAATTGCCCTGATTTGTGGCGTTCGAGCGAAATCGGAGCAATTCATCCGATTATGATTAAAAAGAGGCAAGATTTCAGTTATTTTATTTGAAATTTGAAAAAGGGGCAAGAAAAATTAAAAAGGGGCAACAGTTCAGACTTTAGGGGCAACAATTCAGAACTGTTCAGTTACATCCTATTACTAAAAGTTTCAACTTTTTCAAAAACAAAAGGTGAAATTGAAATTCCGTGCGATTTTTCGGACTAGATTGAGGAATCACGTTCGGCGAAAGTCGTTAGAAACTGGGGTAAAAAGTGTCGGGCCGTAACTGGGAAGAAATTGTTTGTAAGAGTCTTCATAATTTCTTCTGTCCAAACCTTGACAAACTAAGTGTCTTTTTTAGCTTAATGAATTTATTAAATCAAATATAAATATAAATTTAAAAAAATATATATTGATTGACTTTTAAATTTAAGGTGTACATGTGTTGTTTTAATAACTTTTCTCCCGTCTTCAAGCGCGTAACTAAACTGCGAGATTTCAGCAAGATTTATTTTAAAGGCTAAAAAATCATATCTGGTTGTTTAGAAAAATCTTGATAATAAATTGACTGCAAAAATCAAGCGTATTTTCTTCAGTGTCAAGACACTTTCTGGGAGATTAGTTTGTTTATTAGTGAAATTTTACAAATCCTTATCTCTCAAAAAAATTTCTATATTATAACGGTCATTTCGAGCGTTGAATGTATTCAACATGAAAATAAAAAATGGTGTAAGAAAATACTTGAAAGTTTCTTCGTGATACACGGGAATATTATCAGAGCTTAATAGTTTCGTGTCGTTTCTAGAGTTTTCAAGTCACTGATGAGTTATTAGTGAGACACTACTCTTTTGTTGAATTTCAAAATTTTGGACAAAGTTTCACACTTTTCTGATCTGAAGCTTTTTTATAGTATCTTTGACATTTTTCTTTACTTTTTCTAAAGCAATAGTTGCAAGAATATTGGATCCACAATTCGTCTCGAAATAATACTTATGACACACTTACAAATATTGTGGGTTCAATCCCATATTTCCTTTTATTTAATAGAAAGTCCTTTTTAGGGGAATAACTTCGAGAAAAGGTAAAATCACTTTAGAAAACAAAAATTTAGAGTAAAAATTTTTAGCCCATTCATAAAGGTTTTATGGCTCATTTATAAACGTTGTCGTTGTCGTTGTCGTCGTCGTTGTCGTCGTCATTGTCGTTGGAATATTTTTTTTATAAAACCCTTTTTTTCGCCAACGACGACGACAACGACGACTTATTTATAAAAAATCCAACGACAACGCCAACGACAACGACGACGCCAACGACAACGAAATTTTTTATTCGAAATTGGACTAATTTCGCATTCTCAGACGAGATTCCTAGGGGAAACGTGTGGAGAATATAGTTAATCCTTAAAATTCTGACTTAAAATGCAAAATTTGTCTAATTTGGAAGAAAAATTTTCGTTGTCGTTGGCGTTGTCGTTGTCGTTGGATTTTTTATAAATAGGTCGTCGTTGTCGTCGTCGTTGGCGTTGTCGTTGGCGTAAAAGTGCCTTTATAAAACATTTTTTCCAACGACAACGACAACGACGACGACAACGACAACGTTTATAAATGAGCCATTAGCTTATAAGCCGTAAAATTATTGTGTATAGATTTTTAAAACTGTCTACTGTATGTGCACTTTTTTATTTTAATAGAATAACAAAAGGGTGTTGTTGTTGGTGGGTTGTTATTTGTTGCTAAGGATTCTCTTAAAATTACATGTATATCCTTTTATCTATCTCTCATTCCTCCAACTTCTATTCAGAAGCAAAAAATAGTGGCAAGAAAACAACATTTACTCCTTGGATGCATCCATTATGATGACATCTCCTTATTCTTTTGGCAAAAACACATCCTCCCCTTAATCGGAAGCTGGTCGTCTTGTTCTTCCCCGCACACCCTCTCTCTCACACTAGCTAGCAGGAGAACAAGTAAAGAGACAGGCAGGAAGCTCATTAGACCTACTCCTCCCCATTTTATTGATCCTTAATTGGAGGCGAGGAAAGCCGAAGGCAGCAGCTAAAGAAAATTTCAACCATTTCGCACCTAAAAAATAACAGAGAATATTGATTTTGGGGCTGTTGACACAAAATTTAACATCCATTTTTGAGATTGAAAAAGGATCAAATCGTTATGAGAATCAAACCTGATAGTTCTGCAGACATAAGAATATATGTGATTGAGCGTCTTTATAAAATTTCACTCTCCCCAAAGCCGATCTTTTGTAAATTTTTCTCAGATTTCTCAAAAAGCATTCAAATCAATTTTGGGGTCCAAGGAACGATTTTTCAATACACATATAGCCGAACGTCCTATGAAAAATTCGATATCATCTTGAAAGAAAGTTTTTTTCCGTGCTTTGAGTACATTTTTTCTAACGAGTTCGAAGACTATTTTTTAGACGCAAATTGATCCTTAGACCAGGAACGACTCAAACGTGTGGTTTTTTACAAAACTTAACTAACAACTTAATGTTCTCTTCATTTTTTTATTAAAGCAAACTTTTAAAAAGCCCTTTTCTCCAATTACAATCACTCAAAAAGAGCAAAAGCCAACAGACCAAACTGCCAGACACACACTTTAAAAAAGCAGTACCACTCTACAAACCAACCATCCAAGCAGCAAACTACTAGTAGCACTCTTCGCAAAAAATTTCAATAATTCAAGCACTCCAAAAAACCTCTCTCCAATCCATCCATCCTTCCAAGAACAACAGCAGCAGCAATAGCTGTATCTTCTCTCTTTTTTGGCCATACCCCACCAACCCATCCATTCATGCTCCACCAAGCTAGTGCACCCAGCTCTCTAGCCAGGCAGCTGTCCTTGCAGCAATGGGTGAATGAGTGACGTAGGTGGGGAAAGCATCCGACCGCCAGCTCAGCCAACCCTTACTTTCTCTCTGTCTCTATGATGAGGTTGTAGCGGTTGGTTGCTGCCACTCTTGTTGGCTTATTGTTGTTGTTGAGCCTGGCAGGAGGAGCAGGAGTACAGCAGCCTGCTGCTTTTCTAGTTGACTTCGTCTTTTTGGGGTGTGCCTGCTAATCTCCACCTCTTTCCTATTCTCTGCTTCTATTGGGATAATTTTTGCTGGCTGGTAGTTGGCTGTGTGTCCCTCTGCTCTAGTCTTTTTTGGTGGGGGCGAACTGGGTGAAGACCCAAGGAAGTTCTGCTTCTCTTGAAGCAGCAGCCAGGCAGCAGCACTTTTGGCGGATGAGGACCGCAGGGGAAAGGCTTCTCACCTAGCACTGGGATTTCTTTCACTCTATTTGCATTGGGTGAGAGTTTTTGGAGGTGCACACACACTAGTTGTTGTGTTTTCCCACGCCTCAATCCATACGCCAGGATTTTTTAAATGTATTCCTCCATGTTTTTTGCTTTCTCTTGATGAGATTTGCCTTACTTCTTGTGGTTTGCATTTGTATTAGTAGCCTTAGTGCTTTTAGGGTGGAAGTGTCTAAGCCTGTTTAATGGCTTTTAATTGTGAATCTTGCTGATGCGATATGTCTTCAGGGATTTGGTTAGGGATTTAGAATTGGATTACGCTATCATCACTATTTATGTTGTTTTCGTTATGCAAAAGAGCACAATCCTGCACTCTTAATTGCTTAGGGAAGCTTTTTGTGCTTTTCAAGCGTGAAGTTTATCAAAAAGATTAATGTAAAACAGAACTTTTGGCGAGTTTTGGCCTTGGTATTTTGATTGTCTTGAGAGGTTTTAAATACAGGGTATAACAAATTTTCCTAACCTTTTAAAACCGCGATAAGCTTATTCCTAGGCCGTTTTTTAAATATTTTTTCCACAAATAGACTCAGCTCGCTCTAACAATTTTTTGGCAAATGATGTAAAGAACACAATTTTAGAAAACAGATTAAAAAAAACGGCCTAGGAAAAAAGTTATCGCGGTTTAAAAGTGTTAGGAAAATTTGATGCACCCTGTATTGAAATGTCTTTTTTTTTTGAAGAAAAAGACGTTGTACCTGTTAAGAAAATTACAATTTTCGCTTGAAAATCCTTCAAAGTTGTAGATTTTACTTCAAAGTCATTTTTAATCAATTATAAGACGGGATCATGGATTAAGATGTTCAAATTAGGTGAAGTGTTTGTAAAGCCATCTTCACAATAGTCGCGTTGGCCTGTCACGTTTAACCGTCGCGCAATACGATAGCTGAAATCCAGACGCTACCGCCCCAGACAGTTCACAGTGAGAAAAGCTACAGCACCACACCCAAACTGGCTGTCGAGTTTATATTTCTCGTCTCTGTGGCTGTCGCATTTAGTCTTGCTGTTTCTATTGTCAATGCCAAAATGAGACAGCGACAGCCAGACGCAGCCATTGTGAATAGGGTTTTAGATATTTTGCTAGAGATTTCTTTGCAGAGAGGCGCCCATCCTTAAACAACAGAAAATATGCTATGAATTTGCTATCCTTGCTTAAAAAATAAGATATTTATTTATACATCTGTCTTATACAAAACGTTAGCTGTAATCAATAATACTGACCAGTCATCTAACGGCACCAGGTGCCACAGCGCATCAAGCCAGTCCCGAAATTTTAAAATTTACAGCACTGATACTGACTCAATATTATCTTAGAGTCCATTTGTATTCTTTCATTTTCATCAATATCTTCATGGTCCGTCAATCTTATTTCGCGAGTTTTCAAATACCCAAGAATTTTTCATACAATAAATACAGGTGGTTCTCTAACGCCATCTCATTCTGTCTACTGCCCTAACATGATATCAGTGTTCCACATTAGCTAGTCTGTTCGCTCATAGTATTCATAATTATTGGCCTCCCTGCTGCCCGCTCACCCAAAAATAGTGCACTTCACATCATTCGGCAGTGGGGGTCCTCGGTCGACGGCAGTGCCACCCACGGTGAGTGAGGAGCACGAGCCAACGGACACCCCCCAGTCATCCACCACGGCGGCAGTCACTCAAACCCTCATCCACCTCTTCGACCCCCACGGGAGTGCCCAAGAAGCGCTCCCATCTGCCTGCAGCTGCTTTGGGTTTGCTTCGACGGCGGGATTTGCATCTCCATCACTTTTTCCAGCGCCACAGCCACCGAAAAGACAAGTCCAATCCCACCAACTCTAATGCCAATTTTAGTTCTCCAATGCCTATCCAGCCTAAATCTTCTGCCCCAACCACCATCAGGGAGTCTTCAGCAACTCCGCAATTGAGCGAGGAAGAAGGAGCCGATGGCTCTGCAGTGGCCACCCCGACCAGCACTCTAGGGCAATCCCTGCTTCTGTAAGGACGTCTAGAAGAATGGGTGGCCGACAGATGCCCTCAAGCTCTAGCACGTCAGGATTAGCTGGTGGAGGAGGGCATCATTTGGGCATCATGAGTGGCATGCATGCCAGAAGAGAGTCATTTTTGTATAGAGGAGATGAAAGAGAACCTCTCTTTAATGCAGCCTTATTGGGTGGTGGAAGACCGGTATCCAGAGCGTCAAGTGTGGCTTCCAGCGATCCACAGTGAGTTTGGGCTTATTGGAAACAATCAGGGATTGATAAAAATCTTTGCCAATTTTTTTTGGGGATTTTGATAAAACCTATTATCATTTTTCAAAATATTTTTCAGGATCATCAATATTGTGGCACAATATTTTCAGCTGACTGAAAATAATTCAGCAAACAATAAAAAATTGCAGACCTTATAGGGTTTTCATTTTTTGATATGGTTTTTTTTCAAATTTTATATGCTTATCACATAAACAATAATTTACTTATAAACTGATATGGTTTGTACAAATTACTATGATTACTATAATCAACATTTGAAATTAATTTTTTGGTTAACATACAGTTCGGAATAATGACTAAAATTCACCAAATAATAATTCGATTTGCGAAAAACCTAAAGTGTGCCAGGGTAAATTTCATTTGAACAGTGATTTTCGTGGCCAAAAAAATATTTTTTTTGTAATATTACAGGTTTTTAGAAAACCAAATCAATTTAAGCCCTACTAGGCTCAAATAATAATTTTAAGTTATTAAAATCTTTTAAGAAAGTCTTGTGGTGGTCTGTCCTTTGAACCAACTTTTTATATTTTCAATACTTAATACTACACTCGTTTGGCTTCTCAGTTTTATTGGCAGATTGAAGAGGTGGCGTTTAGTATACACCTATAACATTAAATCAATATTGTTTTTCAAACGACATCCCTTCACCTGAATTTTCATAATATTAATTTGGGTGTTCACAAGTAGTCTTTGCGTTTAACACTATTGATTATTATTAACATGTCCAACAGCTGGGCACCCAGTCAACATGCGCCTTCAACCCCTCTTTCACCCCAAAAATGGTCGGGTGTGTGTGCCAATAATTGAGTAGAGCAGAAGAGAAGGCACAGATGTGGGGTGAGGTCCCCTTCAGATTCGTGACAACCACCCGATTGTTTGCCTTTGTCTTTGGCCCATTTTTGGGGCCTTGCAAAAAGAGCTACTGGTGGTTGTTTAACAAAAGGGAAGATTGAATAGAGCTAGACAGCTGATGCTGCTACTGCACTACTACTCTATTGATTAATGCCTTTTACTGGAACATGGAATTTGGCTGGATAATGACTAAGAACAACCACCCAGAACATCTAAAAATTGGGGTTAATATAAATTTGAGAAAAAAATGTTAAATATTGTTAAGAAATTTAAGCAATTCAACTAAAATTAAAAATAGGATGACAAAAAGGAGGTTTTAAAATGAATTTTTCTTGAGGGACATGATAATTAACATTTAGGACCATAAAAAATAGTTATCTCATAAACATTACAGACATGGAGACGATTTCATTGTAACGCCATTTGCGCAATTGCTTGCCTCACTGAGGAATGTGCGGTCAAACCTGGTGGCTATTGCCAACCTGCCCCAACCAGTGCCCTCCACCTCCTCTGCTGGTCTGCCCTCCATGCCTGTCCAAACAGGAGAGTACAGGCAAAGGCGGAGTGGTGGGGTGCCTCATTTACGAACTCCTTTGCCTCCTCCCTTTGGCAGCAACCATCAAGTACAGACAAACCAGCATTAACAGCGTTGCCTGAACCTGTGCAACTCTGTGCTCAAGAGACCCTGGAAGAACTAGATTGGTGTTTGGACCAACTAGAAGCCATTCAAATACACAGTAAATTGACAAAAAAAGATAAAAGTATAAGTCATAACTTTTTTCAGGGAGTGTGACTGAAATGGCATCAAGCAAGGTAAAATTTCTTATTGAGCTTGAATAAAACCAATTAATACTTTGTTCCAAAATTAACTGAAAATCCATTGAATTTGAGTGACTCGCAAAATTTCAGTTCCGAAAATTGCTCAATAAAGAACTGAGTCAGTTCGCGGAGTCATCCAAATCAGGCACCCAAATTTCCAAATTCCTGATCAACACCTACATGGAAGATCGGAACGAGGATGAGAACAATCTGGGAAATATAGATAACAACATGACCAAACAGCAGAACATCTCAATGAAGTGAGTTATAGTTTCCTTCTTACATCACAGTTCTTTGCAACCATAAAACATGTCTTCAACGAAAAAAAAAGTTGATCTTTCAAGATGCAACACAAAATGTATAGGGCAATAAATAAGGTGGTAGGAGATTACTGCAAAATTGTGAAAGGAAATAACAGGCCGGAAGTGGTCAGTCAATGCGTTCTAATTGACTTGAAGGGGGGGGGGGTAAGGAGTTTATGCAATTACTAGCACCACCTTGTATAGTCAGGCAGGGGGGTTTCTCCTGAGTCAAACAATACATTTTGTTTACTGCTACCACAGTTGAGCCTTGACATAATGCGACTTTTTTTTAAATTGATATAGTGTAACACTGGCCAAAACTATCTTCCAAATTTTGATAAAAAAAAATTTGCAAAAATTTTCAGAGCAAGATTTTCGACTAGAATAACTATTTTATTGTTTTTTTTGAAGAATTTGTTTTCAAAACTAATGGTTTGGATATCTTTGGAGTTTAAATAGTAAAAAGGATAATAAAACAAATTAAATTTGACAAACAGTACCGAAAATTTTATATTTGTTTTAGTTAAAAAAGGTTGCCCTCGATATTTGAGGCGTGCCCTAATAGTATTTCAGAAACTGTGTTGTATCTGGTGTCCGATTCTTCAATTGACATGCCTACCTTTTGACTTTGCCGAAAAAAGTGGAATGTCAAAAAGGAGACCCGGGGAATGTCGTGTGTCGGCTAATAGATCGACATGTCAAATTCGATACTCGTCACCCAACAATTGACTCTAGACAGTCAGTAAAATGACCTCTGAGGTAGTCACACTATATCAAGACTCGTCTGTACTACTAATTAAGGGGATGGACAATTAGGTGCATAAACACCTGCGAAAAAATTAATTAACAATTTATTCAATAATATTAGAGAAAGCATGTTTTATGACTCTTTAACTTGAGATTAATTTTTTTATACAATTTTATGGTCGACTAATTGTGTGCTTGTTAACAGAAACGTGCGATGCACATGATGATGGGTGGACCAGGAGGTACTTATGCTAGCACTAGTGGCACGCCAACCTCCTCCTCGCCACCGATTACCCAATTGTCACTGTTCAACAAAGCCAAGACAGCTGCCATGTCAAGGATTAGTGGGTAAGCATGATTCCAAGTTTTTTACAAAATTATTGGGGGGGGGGGTGTTGTGGGGCTATAATATGTCATTCAACTTATTACATATAAATTTACAGCTTTGGGTTTTTTATAAACCAAATTTTTATTCAGGTGTATGCCAATGATAATGTTTTGATTTACCAAAATATTGTAGAAGCTTTCCACAAATTTATTACTGCAGTTTTTATATTTGGAGACCATAGTTGAGTAAAAATAATACTAAAGAAAAACTTAAAATCCGTTGAAAAGTGTATTTCGGACATTCCCGTAAACTTATGCTAAATTTGAAACTTTTCAAAATTTCTGTAAAGCTTTTATATTTAGTAAGCAAAATTATATTTAATAAAAAATTCTAAAATTCACTTTAATAAATTTCCATTTTTCTCGGTTTGACCATAAAAAATGAAAAGTGGTTGTTGTAGGGTGAGACGTCTTCGTGGAGCAGCCATTGGACATCACATGGTCGCTGGAGGATATCCACCTGAGTATGGAGTCAATTGCCAGAAGGAGATCGAAGTCTACATGCAGAGGGTGCGTTTTTTACATCTTTTTTTTTTGTAAAAATATGGCAAAGATGTTGTCGAAAAATTGGAACAAAAATTTGTCTTGTTTTAAACTTTTTGTAACTATAAAAATAGGGCTAGACTATCTGAGAGAAAAAAGCTGAGTACGTTTAGTTGGAATGACGCACAAAGTATTTGCAGTGAGGTGAATGGAAAGCGAAAAGAGTTCATGTGCAGTAGAAATAACTTTTTGAGGTTGCAGCTTTTATGTAGATATGCAAAATATTCCTTTGATAATTCTAGCAGAAAAATTTAATGGAAATTCATCGTTTTTAGAAGGAGCATACCAGTGCGTTACATTAAAAAATGGCGGCGACAGAGATTTTTTTCTCTCTAAGCATTCTAACTAACCTGAAAAAAAAATCTGTCTAGTTTATAAAATTAAAATAAGATTATCCATATCAGATTTAACACGAAATAAGTGAAAAGGAAAATTTCCTACTCCCCGGCTTCATTTGCACGCGCTGGCATGCCCTTTTAATTGGCCCTATTCTTGATACTGGTCGATTTTCGCCTTGGCCTCCTGTCGTTTTTAATAATTTATTTATCAAAAAAAGAATACCATAAACATAGCTAAGCATAAATTTTCGACATTTGCTCAAAGAACGTTCTCAAATAGCTAATTTTAGGATTTTGAAATTTACCAGTAAAAGTCCTTTTGCCGGTGAATTAGCAGTAAATTATTGCGGTAAATGACCGTTTCACAACCCTAGCTAATTTTATTAGCAAAAACTAATTGAAAAAACACTCCGAATTAGAAAAAAACAGGGGGACCTAGGCGAAAGATGGTATCAGGGATAGGGCTTTTTAATTCGTCGCTTTATTTTTTAACTTATGGGAAAAGACTTACCTACCACAATCAGCGTGTGTGCAACAAACAAATACATTTTTGCTCTTATTTCCTGCTTCCACACTTTTGTTACAAGCAAAAGTATGGCGAGCTGAGGAATTCCAGAGAAGTTTAATTGGGATTAGAATTTTTTATTTCTGATTAAAGGGGATGAAGGCAGAGAAAAAGCCGGCTTGATGACGTCAAACCGAGGATTTATGGGCATGCAAAAAACGAAGGGAAGCTAGCAACAGGTGGTACCCATCCCTCCAATATAATTGCTCTTCTCCCCATCTTTTTGCTGTTATGTGTTTGAATAATGGGGCAGCAGGAGAGACGTGCCACAAGCCCTAATTCTTCTAATGGCTTTGCCCAACTTTTTATAATAGAAAGGGAACAGCAATTCTTGAAAATTCATAAATAGGGACAAAATGATAATTGTGGAACACGTTAGTTACTAGGGTTGGCCACCCTCCCTCCCTCCCCCCCTCCCCCCCGCTTTTTGACCAAATTTTCCTTATACCTCCCCCCCGCTCCTCCCCCCGCAAAAAAAATTGGCCACCTCCCCCCGTTTCCCCCCCGCTCCCAAAATTACCCCCCGTCACCCCCCGCAAAAAATCCAAGTCGAGAAAAACTCTCGGATGAGATCATTTTCAGAAGGGCAGTCGAGAAGGATCAAGATTTATCAAACCAGATGAGTGGCAATATCGTGGCTTTGACTTCAAAAGTGTTCCAAAAGCCTTCAGATTCATTCTAGATTGCTGTTTCAAAAAATTTCGGCCACGACGCTTGTAAATTAATCATGCACCCCCCGCCACTGCCCCCGCTCACAGCTTGCTCCCCCCGCTCCTCCTCCCCGCAAAAAAAATTGGCCTCCTCCCCCCGCTTCTCCCCCCGCAAATTTTTTAGTCTAATCTCCCCCCGCACCCCAAAAAGCGGGGGGGGGGGAGGCCAACCCTATTAGTTACTGTATTTCATCGATTTCATTTCATCGATAATACACAACACAAGATGGATTTTTTAAATTTTAATTATTTCATTTTGGTTAAAGTTGATGTTAATGCAATTGTTTCCAACTACATAAGAAAAAACTAAGCATCTAGCCGGTTGGCGGGTAAACCGAATTCCAGGGGGTTTTTGGCACAATCGCGATTTTTCGATTTTTGCACCTTTGACAGTCAGAATATCGTGTGGATTATGGAAAGAATGCTAAAAAAAATCCGGGTCTTTTTAAAAAATTTTGGAAAATTGATTTGGGTTTTGGCGAAAAATTTTCACTTTCTCAATTTGGAAAGTTGGGTTTTGGTGGGTAAATGTGAGGCTGGCGTGACGGAAAGGGCACAAATTTGGAATCTCAGCTACATTTTGGTATGAGATGTTGAGAATAAAAAAAGCAAAAAAAAAAAGTTTTTCGTGGAGACAAACTCGATACTCAGGCCAAAAATCGACCAATTTTCGGCTACTGGCAAATTACAATATTTTTGGAAAATGTCGCGCGACATTTTCCAATATTTTTTCGGTAAATTCGGACGGAACATCCGAATCGACCGATAAAATATTGGAAAATGTCACGCGACATTTTCCAAAAATATTGGAATTTGTCTGGTAGCCCAATTTTCGACCTAAAATTTTTGAAAATTTCCGGAAAGTTTCTTTTGCATTTTTATATATGAAGCCGTGATTTTTTTGCAAATTTTATTGCAAGCTATCTGCGAATTTCAAGGGCCTATCCCGAATTTCAAGGGCTTCAAAACGGTAATAAAATTATAAAATCAAGGTCTGGCCAAAATCGAGCACAGCACTGATTTTGGTTTGAACACAAGCTTTTTTAAGTCAAATTCGGCCTGTGAATTGAGTTTAAAATAATCATGGTCGGTCCCGCACAGAATTAAAAAAAGATATTGTTGTACGGATAAACTAATAATGCTATTGTATGTGAAATCGTGCCAGGTATTGGGTTTGATGAGACCGAAATTGCGATTTCAGTCACCGAAATCCCGAAATCCGGGGTGGGTACCACCTGACCAGGTGGAGAACTTGAAAACTATTTTTTCGCGAATTTGAAAAATAAACCATGCTATCATATGCAAAATCGTATGGCAAATCCTGTTTGACAGGGCCAAAATTACGATTTTACTCAGCCGAACCTCAAAAACCGGGGTAGGAACCTCCTGGTCAGGTGTATATCCACCAGGAATTGACATTTGTGACTATTATATTTAAAAATAGTCACAAAATAGTCTCGAGAATGTGACTATTTTGGGACTATTGAGACTAATTGTGACTATGAGACTATTTTTATTATAGTTTTATTATAATAGTCACAAATGTCAATCCCTGATATCCACCTGTTTCACCTGAAAAACATTTTTACTCAAATACCGAAACAAACCATCCTATTATATGCAAAATTGTGTAGCGAATCGGGTTTGTCAAGACCAAAATTCCGATTTTCCATGCGAAAACCCCAAAACCCACCAAAACCCCGGTAGGTGACCAGCTGGATATCCTAAAAAAAATTCTGAAAAATGAAAACAAACCATCCTGTTTTATGTAAAATGGTGGGTTGCAGTTTACAATCCCCCCATGGGGAGTGATCGGATGGAGGAGATAACATCATATTCGTGTTTCTCGACCCTGATTTCATGAGAAAGCCTGCTGTTTTTTTAATTCTGAGAAAAAAAAATTTTCGATCCACAGGGGGTATCATGGTTTTTTAGTCAACATTTGAAAATTTTAAATTGGCGCCTTTTGAATTTTAAAGGGAATAAGGGCTGTATTGAAAGGGGAAGGGAATAAAAGGGGCTACTTTTATGGCAGAACGTTAAAAATTCAAAATTTTTGTATTCTTTGCTTGCCTCACAATGTTTTTCAAATGGGCCGTGGCAAAAAGATACTCTATATGCATTTTATGGTCAAGAGTACTTCTCGGAATCATGTCTAACGTAAGTGTGTGCGCGCATCTCTAACTCTCAAGCCCCCTGCGCCCCCTTCGGGCGCAGGGGGCTTGGGGCTTGGAGTTAAACTCAAGCCAAATGTAAACTCAAGCCAAATGGTGTGAGGAATTAGGTTTGTTGAGACCGAAATCTCGACTCACAACACCAAAACCCAAAAACTGGGTAGGTTTCACCTGGCCAGGTATATGTCCATCTTATATAGGTATATATCCATCTTATATATCCATCTGGATGGCCTGAAAATCAAAAATAAATAAAATTTTAGGTAACCTGTTACCTAAGTTTCACCTGTTACCAAAAAAAACTGTTACCAAATACCTGTTACTTTAGATTTTTTAAATCAGAGGCTTCGAAGAAGCCTCTAGGAGGGCACGTGACCCTCCCCCGTCAGATTTTCTTTCAAAATGGTGTAGGTAAAATGGCCTCGAAAATTTGCAAAAACGGTGTATGTGAAATAGTCAAGAAATGGTCTGCTGATTTCTGGCTATGCCTCTGGATTTAATATGAAAAAACAGCTATAATCGTGCATATACTATAAAAATTCTAAGTATGGATAAAAATATAGAATTTTAGTAGGCTTTTTAGTAAAACCTGTTTGAAAAAAACGTTTCAAAAAAAATTCCGTGATGAAAGGCGTGACGGAAAGGGCACAAATTTGGAATCTCAGCTACATTTTGGTATGAGATGTTGAGAATAAAAAAAGCAAAAAAAAAAGTTTTTCGTGGAGACAAACTCGATACTCAGGCCAAAAATCGACCAATTTTCGGCTACTGGCAAATTACAATATTTTTGGAAAATGTCGCGCGACATTTTCCAATATTTTTTCGGTAAATTCGGACGGAACATCCGAATCGACCGATAAAATATTGGAAATGTCACGCGACATTTTCCAAAAATATTGGAATTTGTCTGGTAGCCCAATTTTCGACCTAAAATTTTTGAAAATTTCCGGAAAGTTTCTTTTGCATTTTTATATATGAAGCCGTGATTTTTTTGCAAATTTTATTGCAAGCTATCTGCGAATTTCAAGGGCCTATCCCGAATTTCAAGGGCTTCAAAACGGTAATAAAATTATAAAATCAAGGTCTGGCCAAAATCGAGCACAGCACCGATTTTGGTTTGAACACAAGCTTTTTTAAGTCAAATTCGGCCTGTGAATTGAGTTTAAAATAATCATGGTCGGTCCCGCACAGAATTAAAAAAAGATATTGTTGTACGGATAAACTAATAATGCTATTGTATGTGAAATCGTGCCAGGTATTGGGTTTGATGAGACCGAAATTGCGATTTCAGTCACCGAAATCCCGAAATCCGGGGTGGGTACCACCTGACCAGGTGGAGAACTTGAAAACTATTTTTTCGCGAATTTGAAAAATAAACCATGCTATCATATGCAAAATCGTATGGCAAATCCTGTTTGACAGGGCCAAAATTACGATTTTACTCAGCCGAACCTCAAAAACCGGGGTAGGAACCTCCTGGTCAGGTGTATATCCACCAGGAATTGACATTTGTGACTATTATATTTAAAAATAGTCACAAAATAGTCTCGAGAATGTGACTATTTTGGGACTATTGAGACTAATTGTGACTATGAGACTATTTTTATTATAGTTTTATTATAATAGTCACAAATGTCAATCCCTGATATCCACCTGTTTCACCTGAAAAACATTTTTTACTCAAATACCGAAACAAACCATCCTATTATATGCAAAATTGTGTAGCGAATCGGGTTTGTCAAGACCAAAATTCCGATTTTCCATGCGAAAACCCCAAAACCCACCAAAACCCCGGTAGGTGACCAGCTGGATATCCTAAAAAAAAAATTCTGAAAAATGAAAACAAACCATCCTGTTTTATGTAAAATGGTGGGTTGCAGTTTACAATCCCCCATGGGGAGTGATCGGATGGAGGAGATAACATCATATTCGTGTTTCTCGACCCTGATTTCATGAGAAAGCCTGCTGTTTTTTTAATTCTGAGAAAAAAAAATTTTCGATCCACAGGGGGTATCATGGTTTTTTAGTCAAAATTTGAAAATTTTAAATTGGCGCCTTTTGAATTTTAAAGGGAATAAGGGCTGTATTGAAAGGGGAAGGGAATAAAAGGGGCTACTTTTATGGCAGAACGTTAAAAATTCAAAATTTTTGTATTCTTTGCTTGCCTCACAATGTTTTTCAAATGGGCCGTGGCAAAAAGATACTCTATATGCATTTTATGGTCAAGAGTACTTCTCGGAATCATGTCTAACGTAAGTGTGTGCGCGCATCTCTAACTCTCAAGCCCCCTGCGCCCCCTTCGGGGCGCAGGGGGGCTTGGGGGCTTGGAGTTAAACTCAAGCCAAATGTAAACTCAAGCCAAATGGTGTGAGGAATTAGGTTTGTTGAGACCGAAATCTCGACTCACAACACCAAAACCCAAAAACTGGGTAGGTTTCACCTGGCCAGGTATATGTCCATCTTATATAGGTATATATCCATCTTATATATCCATCTGGATGGCCTGAAAAATCAAAAATAAATAAAATTTTAGGTAACCTGTTACCTAAGTTTCACCTGTTACCAAAAAAACCTGTTACCAAATACCTGTTACTTTAGATTTTTTAAATCAGAGGCTTCGAAGAAGCCTCTAGGAGGGCACGTGACCCTCCCCCGTCAGATTTTCTTTTCAAAATGGTGTAGGTAAAATGGCCTCAAAAATTTGCAAAAACGGTGTATGTGAAATAGTCAAGAAATGGTCTGCTGATTTCTGGCTATGCCTCTGGATTTAATATGAAAAAACAGCTATAATCGTGCATATACTATAAAAATTCTAAGTATGGATAAAAATATAGAATTTAGTAGGCTTTTTAGTAAAACCTGTTTGAAAAAAACGTTTCAAAAAAAATTCCGTCCGCCACCGTGTTCCATTAGTTTTTTGAATATTTCAGCGTGGATCTAAGTTTTGGCTTTGTTATAGATAAATGACTGGGGTGTGAATATCTTCAAACTTCATGAACTATCCAAAAGCCATGCCTTGACTGCGGTCACTTATACTTTGCTCAGGGAAAGAGGACTCATCAAGCAGTTCGAGATACCTGCTGGAGTTCTAGTCACATACCTTTTGCATTTGGAGCACCACTACAAAGACAACCCTTACCACAACCAAATCCATGGTGCTGATGTTGCCCAATCCATTCATGTGCTCATCTCTTCCCCTGCTCTTGAGGTCCATATTCATTTATATTGCTAATTTAGACCAAGTTTTCTAAAACTAATTTTAGGGAGTCTTTTCGGAGCTGGAAGTACTTGCAGCTATTGTTGCAGCCTGCATCCATGATGTCGACCATCCGGCTACACCAACCAATACCTTATCAATTCCAGTAAGTAGTTATTGCTTCTTGTTTATTTGAAGCTAATTTTGCCTAATTGTAGACTCTGAATTGGCCATAATGTACAATGACGAGTCAGTGTTGGAACAACATCACTTGGCTGTAGCTTTTAAGCTGCTACAAGACTCCAATTGTGACTTCTTGGTGGGACTAAACAAGAAACAGAGACAAACTTTTAGGAAGATTGTTATTGAAATGGTAGGTTTATTAAACTATAATATTCCTTAAAAAGGCATGCTCACCTGGTTAAATTTGTCTCCGCCAATCCAAAAAAAATCCAAATCATTGAACTTTTTTACGGATTTTTCGGCTTGCTTTCTAACAAAAAAGGCCTAGAATTTAATTTTAGGTATAGTTTTGTTAGAAACCAAATTGAAAAATTCGTACAGAAGTTCAATGATTCAGCTCTAAGCATCCTACATACCAGGGCTGCATCGAAACAGGAATAAAAATTAAAATGGAATTCGGAATCGGATTTCGGAACTCAAAAAGTACCGGATCTCAAAATTTAGTTTTGGGTTCCGATCATCGAGAGGCCTTCCACTAACCAGAACCCAAATCACAAGGGGACCAGGCAAAAATCGTGTTTTTGACATAATATACGAAAAAAGTATTGTCAGCGAGAAAAATCGACCACGGTCTCCGACACATCGACCACAAAATTACAAAATTCGCGCTAGAAAAAACTCATGACCATTTCCAAAAGGCGGAATGTCTTGAAATACCATGCATTATTAATGTGTTTCCAAAATCCGAAATCTGTTTTGTATTTTGTACATAAGTATTTTGTTTAGGTGCTAGCCACAGACATGTCCAAACATATGACTCTACTGGCCGATTTAAAAACTATGGTTGAAGCTAAGAAGGTCTCAGGTTCATCTGTTCTAGATCCTCGTTCACTTGACAAATATAATGATAGAATACAAGTAGGAGAAAATTATTTTTTGGCGCTATTAATAATGAGCAACCTATGTTCTAGGTGCTACAATCAATGATCCATCTTGCCGACTTGTCCAACCCCACCAAACCAATAGATTTGTATAGGAGCTGGAATGAACGCATATTAGAGGAATATTGGCGACAAGGAGACAAAGAAAAAGAGCAAGGCTTGGAAGTTAGTCCAATGTGCGATAGAGGCAATGTCACCATTGAGAAGTCGCAGGTAATCATAATAACGGAAAATAATTTTTCCTCTAAATGGCCCGAATTTCCTAGAAAACACTACACTTGATTTTTCGGCCGAAAAACTTTCCCATTTTTGCATTTCAGACTTAGTTTTCAGTAACGACCTTTTTTAATGCTTTCATACTGTAAACAAAATTGGGATGACTTTCTAACACCCAGTAATCTTCCTTTTTCCTGATTACTGAATTTTTTTCAGGTCGGATTTATTGACTACATAGTACATCCACTGTTTGAAACTTGGGCTGAACTGGTCTATCCAGATGCCCAGCCCATTCTTGACCAACTGGAGGACAACAGGCAGTGGTATTTGGCAAGGATAGACGAGCCGGATGATTTGCAACCAGCCACATCGTCCTCATCCTCCAACGCCACCACCGCCCATGGAAGTGCTGGAGACACTGCCACCCCACAATCCAATCTGGACAACAGGGGCACCAGAAGCAGCAGGAGGGACAGTCAGCAGCACAACAAACAAAATCTCAGGAGCCAATTGTCGGCTGCTAGTGTGGAGGAGAGAGAGCTCAGATCAAGGAGTTCTTCGGCTGCAACCACTGTAGCTGCTGCTCCACCCAACCCACTTTGGTGGAGGGCACTGAACTCTGAAGTCAAATTTTGGTAATGGAGGTGCTGGATGGATGTGGTTGTATGTGCTTTATTTGCATGAATTTAGCTTCATATGTGACATTCTCTCTTTTTATAAATCGGTCTGCTAGAGATATATTTTCAACAATTGGCTTTCTTGCCAGGTTATTTTTGCATTTGTGGATGGACAGGAATAGTAAAAAGGGTACTTCATCAGTTTTGCAAAAAAAAAATTCACAGGTCAAAAGCTATGTGCAGATTCTCTGCTTACAGCTCATTATGTGTATACCTAAATATTTTGACACTACAAATGACGTAAAACCATCCCGTAGCACACTTCGTTTTACTGGCAGGAAAAATTCTAGGACCACAATATGTCATTTTAATTTTATAACAAATAGTAAAGAAGTACGAAAGAATTTTTTCCAAAACCTAGTTTCCACAAATGCAAAATATGGCCCCCTTTCCCCTGACTGCTTTATCTTTCTTTTACTTTTTTATATTGTTATTATTTGCTGATATTGTCTTGTCCACATCGATTTTCATGGTTTTATGGTACGGTGACACTTAAGCGCAGAAGTAACATTTTGCCCCAATTCAGCTGTTTTGCAGGTGACAGACATTAAGCATATTTCGGAGTCCAATGGATTATTTCTACATTAAGAGTTTCCAAACAGTTGAAAAACAAGTATCTGAAAAAGTGCAAAGTATTTTAACGTTACTTTTATGTATAGAATTGCGTTACAGTAAAAAAGAACCACTGGTTCTTTTAAATCCTTAAATTTTCTCATATACCTTAAATGCCCTAATTATACACCATGCTCTCTAATTATCCGCCACCCTAATTTCAAATGGTCTGAAATTTCTGTTTTTATTAACTTTTTGAGGTGAAAGTACCTGCTAGGGATTTCAAAAATCTAACAGGCACTTTCCACATAGCTAAAGCAGTAAATGAAATCATAACTTTCAGACCACTTGAAGTTTGAAAAATTGTAGGGCTGTGGCGTATAATTAGATCATTTACGGTATGTTTAACTAAATTTGACAAAATGCTTCTTTGCTTAATTTGTAAAAGTAATCTAAGGTTATCATTATCAGAAATGATTCAAAGCAGGTAAAAAACAGATCGGTTGAAAATTGTTTGCTGGTCCCGACTGTAACGCATTTATATGCTCTTTTAAATGTCAGTGCGCCGTTTTAACTCTTTCTGATTAAATACAAATGTTTTCGAAGGACAGTAAATAGTCGGGTCTATTGCTCTCTCTCTCTCCCTGATGATGATTATAGTGTTGCATTTATTGTTGTATTGAACAGATTTCTAAATTTTTTGTTTACAGATATATATGTTGCAACATGATTCGTCATATTTTTTTACAAAAGAATTTTTGAAAAGTCATTTTTTTTGGGCTGCAAAAATTGTACAAAAAACTTTTATACCGTATTTCCTCTAATAAGTCGACATGCTCTAATAAGCCAACACCTTGACTTTAAGGAGCTATATCTCCGCCGAGAGTAAATATCTGTTTTTGCATTTTCTCAGCTCCACGAACTCCACCACTTACGCTATTTCAATTTTGAATTTTCACCTAAAAATCTCGAGATCGACCTCTAATTTTTCCGATTTCGGGCATCTAAAAAATAAGCCGACATGTCGACTAATGAAAAGAAATACGCTAGGTTTCAAGAATAATTAAAAAAGATGTATTTTCTGTAACTTTTTGGCTACTGGCCATTTGCTAGTCTGTAATTCCATAAATCAGTAGCAAAAAAATTAAATTAAAAAATAATTTTAAATGGTGATTTTAGTTAATTTTTTTGACAGAAATGGCGTAAAAATTTTTTGACAGACTTTTATTTTGATCTGTTTGTTCCTGGTAGATGTGTAAGCCGCTTGTTTCGTTAGATTTTTTCTGTTGGTACTATTTTCTTTTTTTTCTGATTTAAATGAACTCTTTATATGGTAAATTTGGATCAGAAACAGCTTTTTGTGTGAGATTTATGTTTTTTTAACTAGAACTTTTCAAAACAATCGTTACCCACTGCAAAACTGATTTTCTAAATTTGATTAGGTGCTTTAAGAAAAAAGTTTACTCATCGTTTTTAATTATTTCCTGTGGATTTATGTTGACTTGGAAATAAAAGATTTTTATTATTGAACAGTTCGGCAGCAACATAAAAAACATGCAAAGCAATATTTTTACTGGGCTACGTTCCCCGCAATATTTCGGCACCTTTTTTAGTATTTTTATGCAGAAAAAAATTAAATCGATTGTATTACATTTTGATACTCAAAAGTCAGTATTTCGTAAATCGATGTACCGTATTCTCTCTAATTATACACCATCCCCCTGATTCAAAATCGTGTTCTTGGCATTGTGTTTTTGAATTATTTTTTTATAGTGCTTATAGGCAAGTTACTATCCATTTTGTAGCCAGTGCCAATTAGAGAGAATACGGTATGTGCGCTAGCTTACGTAGGAAAAAGACGCATCGATATGGAATTTTTTTGACAAAAAATTATACGCTAGTATAGAATACCTTCAATTTCTTCTGATACTCCTCACGCTGCTTTAGATGACGAACAATGTTGACCACGCTCCTATCGCCGATCTTGAACTCGAAGTTCTTGGCTTTGTTGGCACAGCACTCTTTGTATATGACCCCCCCCCCATAAATTTTTTCCTTATAAAAATTGCTGTAACTAACTCATTTATATATTAGGCCGTAGGCTCAGGGTAGGCCAGCGTATGTTAGCCAGGACTAACAAATTTCTTACGCACTTTTTCCGGGGTCTAGAACATATATTTGGTACCTTTTACTATGTTCCTTACCTACTAATTTTCGAAGATTAAAATAAACTTGTTTAACGGAAATCATGATTCTATTTCCTAATAATTGTTTTAAATCTTTAGGGGGGGGGTATTCTACTTCCACTTAATACTTGTCTCTGTCTAACCCGAGATCTGTTTTTATTAACACTCAAAAACACCAAAAACTTCAAACATTTTTAGACTTAGAATTTTGTATTTGCACCACCTTATACCTCCATTCATCTACATTTAGCTGGTGAGAGTGCAGTTGCCAGCTTTCTGCAACTAGAAGATTCTTAAATTGGTCTTCATCCTCTAAACTTGGCCAACTGAAAATCAGTTATGAACCGAAATAACTCAAAAATTCCTTATCAATAACCTTTTAGCAACACCAAAATACTCTAATTGGAATATAGCAGAGAAGAAGTCGGTTTTTTGTGCATCCACATGCCAAGCTATCCAACCTTTCTGGCTCATTTCATCGTAGACACACACCCATTTGGCTTGTTGATAGTAATGGCATGTTGAAGATTCTGAAGGAAGTTTGCCTAATTCACACCCAAAACATCGGTAACTACTGCTCCACAATGGTTCTACAGCATTGCATTCCACTATTGACTGCACTTTACCATGGTTTACGAAATCCCTACAAACATAGTTAATTGTGCTATTTGGGCTACACTGTCTACTTGCCTTATGCACAATTGAAATCTAGCCTGGTTGAGAGTGTCCAATTGCAATGTCTTGACTGCCTTATAGTTACAATACAGATGGGCCAGAGTAAATAGCACAAAAAGTGTCCACACCGCTACAGGTTTTTCGTCAACTATAGGTAGAAACACCAGACTGACCAATAGGGAAAGGACATTCACTAGGGTTTCTTGACTCCCGTCTTTGGCTGCAACATCTGCCAGGTTTTCTCGGCGAGCCTGATCAAAATGACTGAGAGCATTTGACACAGTATTTTTCATAACAACTAAAATACCTGATGCCTTACAATAGCAGTTCTAGTAGCACCACCAGCTACACCAACAATTGACCGGAAGAAAGAGGACAGACAAGCACAAGGTGCGAACAAAGCAATGGAGAAATGGGGGGCTAACAGATCAATGGAAAAAGCTATATCATTCAAGCCATCAGCTATGAGACGCCACTTCTTACACTCTAAACAAATTAAGATTAGAGTTGGTTTAAATGCTGCTCAAGGGCAATTGCCTGAGTCTAATCGAGTGCCTTTGGCCCACGCAAATACTATTCTGCCCATCATTCCAGTCCCATCTTTCAGTAACCAAGTGATCGAGGCTGCAAGCACAGTGGCAGACTACAAATCTTACTTTTAAAGAAAAAATTACTTCAGACGGTGGTGTTATTTAATTTTAGACATTTTCAACTTCAAAAATATTGCAACTCCATCTGAGGCTTATCCACAGACATAATTCCAAATAAATGAAACATTAAAAAACAGAATGTGGAGAAGTATCAAAATAATTTTTTTTTATCTTTTTAATAATTTGAAGACAGTTATAAAATTTAAGTGATAAAAAAATCAAAATTATATGTAAAAAATATCCCCCTTGAACAGCATAAAAATTATTAGGGGGGGGGGGGGAGACTTTTACGGCTACTTTTTGACATCGACTACTACTTCACTCAACATACCTTTTTTATACACTCTGTTCTCTTAGCTTGGATGTTTTCACACCGTTTCGTAGCTGAGATTCTCTTGTATCAATTGAGTAGTCAAACACCCTGATTAACAATAATTTTTGAGAAAATCACACCAGATTTAAGGTGAAACTTCACTAAAACACCAAACTAAAAGACCACGGGTTTTTAGTGTGAGGTTTGTGCGATTTTCTCAAAAATTATTTTAATCAGGGTGTTTGACCACCTAATCGATAGAAGAGAATCTCAGCTACAAAATCTGAGATAAGAGGAATGTGTAATAAAGTAGTAGGCGATGTCAAAAAGTAGCCGTGAAAGTCTCCCCCTTTTAAGAAGAATAGAAAAGTTTTTTCAAACTTTTTATTATAAAAGTCACCAACTTGACTGCCTACTCCGACTCCCTTCAGTACAGCAGCTGTGGCCAAAGCTCCTGTCAAAGAGCTAGCAAATGCCTAAAATGATGTTTATTTTAATGTATGAATTCCATAATTTTTTCAAGTTCTGCGAATAATGTTACGGTAGTTATCCTTTATCTGGACCTCACTTTAAAGGAGGATAGACTTTAAAGGGGAAGGGGCTTGACTAGAAAATGGAATTTCGCAAATTTAACTTATTTAATTTTTAAGGCAATCATGAGAAATGGCAAACTGTTAAAAACAATTTTACAACATATTTACAATGAATAAAAGTTGTTATGCACTGATTTAAAGTGCGGTCCAGATAAAGGGCAAGTACCAATCTTACAAAACTTGCTTATTATAGTTTGTTTTATTTTTTATTTGTAAGCAACTGTTGAAACAACATACTTGAGCAGTGTCCCAGATCTGATAGGCCAAATAATCAGAGGTAACAGTGTATGGATATCCTTGAGGCAGAAACACAGAAGTGAAAAAGGTCTTAAAGTGGATTAACAGCTGGGCATAGTTGAAGCTAGAAGTTGTTGGCAAATTCCCTGCTCCTTTTAGAGATATGAAGTTGGATGGATCTAATAATAGGCGTTCAGATTCATGCGAAGCCTCTTCATACTGGTATTGATGGACAGGTTGGCCGTTGTATTGCTCTTCTACCACAAATTGTTCTTGTGGCAGATCATTAGAGCTGTTTTGACGTGTTTGTACCATCTTTGAAACATGCACAAAAAGCTAAAACTTAATTTTCGGCAACTAAGTTGTCTAAAATCAGTACAAATAATAAACCGTGAAACCGATGTATTTTGCTAAAGACATATAAAAATATTTATTTCGAAATAATATGACTGGTACAAAAAACAGAGGCAAGTTCGGTTATTGTGCTAATACGTATATGTAGAAAATATCAAGGCAAGTGAGCAGCAGGAATATAAGAAAACAACTAATTTTAAGTATATCTAAGGCAAATTATTTTTATATATAACCAAGACAAAAGATCTGTGGTAAAAAGTGGAGCGGTACTTCGAACTTATATTTTGATTTAAAAAAAGTATTGTTTTAAAACAAAACTGTGAAAATGTAGAAAACTGTGAGATTCGTATCGCCTGATATCGCCCAATTTAAAAGATTACTTCAAAAAGTAAATCTGCCCAAAAATCTCTTCCTTGATCACACAGCCATAAGCAGATAACATTGAACGATAAGTGGATTATGCTTAACTTTCAGAGAGCAGTAAAATAATTGGAGTAAAATTTGCAGGTATAAATTACCGGTAAATATTGTTGTTCTTCTCAAAAAACCGTAGTGAAACATAATCAACTAAACAGACTAAAGGTACTTTTGCAGTTTGGGACAGCCAACGATTGTTTGAATAGTTTTTTTTGAAGATCTTCAATTTTTCTGAGGTTTTAGAAACCTAACAAAGACATGAAGTATATAATTATGGACGGTACTTTTTCTGCCCGCAAATTATTTTTTTGCCCAAAATTTTTTTTTCGTTCGTTCTGCTGTTTATCTTGAATTTTCTGATACTTTTTAAAAAGCGATAATACCATCGCGTAGCCCTGCGATTCTAGTTTCCAACGTGGTATCATTTTTTACAAGGTCTGCTAAAAATGAACAACAAAAATCTAAAAGTATAAACCAAATTATTTTTTTGACTTGGTTTATACTTTTACGTGTTTGTTTTTCATTATTCAGAGATTTTGCAGAATTTAATATCTTGTTAGAAACTAGAATCGCAGGGCTACACGATGGTGATATAACTTTAAAAAAAAGATAAGAAAATCAAATAGTTGAAGAGAAAAGGAAATTTGTGGGCAAAAAAAGTAATTAGCGGGTAGAAAAAGTACCGTCCTATAATTATTCTTTCAAAATTCTACTTTTACGATTTACTATCAGAAAAAGATAAAATTTTAGTGAATATTTTTATAAAAATCCATATTGCAAAAAAAAATGAAAAACCAGTGACCCTAAACGGCATGAAGTCGACTAAAATCAAACAGTTATTAGCTAAACACAACCAATTTCCAAGGGATTATAATCTATGGTCACACAGGAAACAGTAAGATCACAATAGTCCTAAAGTTGGATTTACTTAAAGTACAATTTAAAAAAAGGTCGAAAAAACCTTGTGGGATTTCAGGAACTCACGCAAATCATCAATAGATATGTGTTCAGCTAAGAGCACATACAGGAAACCACCCCCTCCGGCACCAGCTACCCAACTAACAGTGGCTAATTCCAATTGCGATAGTTGTTGGCGTAGTTGCTTGACTAACACTGTTTCTGTATTGCTCGCAAAAGCCTTCTTCAACTTGTTGTATTGCTCCAATTGTGCCACAGGGAAATGGCCTGAAAGGGGGCAATTAACAGATTAAACACGAGAATGCCTGACGGTAAGTTCTACCTTTTCTATGAGAAATTTTCACGCTAAGGATTCTCGTGGCGTCGTTCGTTTTGAACGTGTTATCCGTTGTTCGCCGTCCATTTTTTAAAAAAATGGCTAAGAAACACATAAAAAGTTTAAAACGAACGTCGCAGCGAGAATCGACGTGAAAACCTCTCCTCGAAAAGGCAGAACTTACGATCGGGCATTCTCCTGTTAAATTGTCGAAAAAAGTTCGACATTTTTTGTTAAAAAAAACCTCCGATTTTTCAAATAAAAATACGGTATCGACATGTTGGCGCTAGTATAGAATACCCCCCCCCTAAAATCTGATCCTCTAAAGATTGCTGTAACTACCCTTTCAAACAACAAGTTTAGGCTTAGCCCTTAGGCTCGGGGGTAGGCCAGCGTACGGAAGCTGTGACTAATAAATAGTTTACACACTTTTTCTGTTTTTCTGTTCTCTTTACTTAGCTTTTAACAGGAAAAATTTATGGGGCGGGTTATTCAATACTAGGGTCGAAATGTTAAATTATCTTAAACTGCAAAATAGCTAAATACAACAAGCACACGAAAAGATGGCGCATTTTTCAAATTTCACCTTTTTTCTAACATTCCAGCTGCTCGAACTGCTCCATCTGAAAGCTGTGCCACAACTTTTTGTATATTATCATCACCTCTCAACCAACTCAACACTACTTGCTGAAAACATAACATCATTATTTGTAAACAAAGATCTGTCCACCTGTAACAAGTTTTTAGCCAACCTAGTTGTGCCAGTATACACTAAAGCCAGACGCTCTTCAAATTTATTGGCCAATTCGACTGGTAAATTAAACAGTCTTCCAGACCACTTGCTGAGAATCGTCAAGAGAAGCTAGTTTAAAAACCCGATGGAATGAGTCCACCCACTTGATCTTGCCAACCTCCGCCAGTTGTGTGCAATTGCTCTATTTTCAACACCTACAACATTGATGTTTAGGATGCGCGCTTTATTGACCAACCGTCTGTATAATGTCTGATTGAGTATAATTTTTAGCCTGTAAGCGCCATAGACAGGCTAGCAGCGCACCTGACAAAATACTGCTAGTGCCCATACCTATAAATTAAAATGATGAAGAGCTAGTTGGAAAAGTATTCTTGGTGCGTACCGCATTAAATTTTTTGAATAACTACACTGTTATTACTACGTAAATAATTAGAAAAACTACCAGACCCGTGTGGGAGTGTGGAATGCACCTCAAGCAATACAGCTCTGGCCTTGCTTTTAAAATTAAAAGCACATCCACATATTTTCTTTTAATGCCCTGCTTAAGTACTAGACCACTAGCTATCACAATGGCACAAATAAGTGAACCTATTTACAAAAATTAATTTTTTTTAGTAATTCAGACCAAATACCTGGTTGCGAAGGCAGGCAACAATTTTCATAGACTTGTTTAGCACTCGTGTAATGAATGATAATTCTCTGACCGGGTTTTGATGAGTCCAAGAAAATGTAAATGCCCTTGAAATCGGCATAATTAAGCCATGAGCAACAACATTCAATTGGTTTCTACTTTGGTAAGAATATATTGAGGAGTAAAAAAATGCTGAAATCACTTGTTTATCCACCCTCACAGCTACATTGAGCACTGCAGGTTTTGGCTGCAGACATTGATAGGTTATCGGCGGGGTGTCAGACCAGCCTCCAGCTAGATCTACGCGAGCTGCAGCTTTTTGCTTTTACTAGTGATCTGACTGGACTATCTGTTTCATCAGCCAAATCGGCTGGGAAATCAAGGTACTAAAAACCACAAATTTCAAACTGTCACAATTTTAAAATTAAGGATTATTTGAAAATGTGGGTTTTTGTTATTATTTCAGTCAATCCTTGATAAAACGTCCCTCTTATCGAGAATAACGTTATATCAAGGGTGGCGATATATCGGAGTGGAATTATTTCGAGTGTCAACTGTAGTTAATCCCGCGTTTTTGATGTTTTCATCTTTATTGAATTAAATAACATATCTGTTTACTTACAATTGAACAGCTGCGGGGTAGACTATGATGTTGCCACAATAAAAAGGCCAGCTCTTCCAAATTTTGCGCTTAAAGTTTAGTTTTTAGAAGTTATATAATTGCCGACGCTTCAAGTAACTAACCAACTAAGTGGATATTGGCTACAGAATCACTTTTGGTTAACACTTCCTTTGCCCATACAATGGCCTTTTCGGTCACATTTACTGGATTGTGGCGCAGCTTAAAAGTCAATATTTCGGACAAAATATAAAATAAAGAGAAACTTGGGCAAGTAGTTTAATATTCTGCCAACTGTTTTTATTTGACTCATTTGGATGGTTTCGGCAGGTTTGTTGATTTGGTTGTAGTTGCTCGGATAGTTGTTGACATTGACTATGGAGTTGATAGGCTAGAATAGCCAGGGATTTAGTGGCTTGTCGAACACTAGCTTCAGTTATTTGTGCACAATCACATTCTAAACTTACTATTTCCTTGAATGTCAGACACAAATTTGCAATAAACAAACTTAATAATTGCTCATCTAACGAATTTAGGATGATGGCGTTGCATTGAGATATGGAAGAATCAATAGCTATCTTCTGGAGCATAGTTTCAGCAAGTAGTGCTTTCTACATTCATTCTCTCTTTGTACATCATTTCATTGCTTATTTGATTAACTGAAATTTCGTCTACATAAAAAACTTTATAACACAAAGATAAAAATTTGCTTGCTGTTTATTCAAATTAGGTTATTTTTGCATTTTTTTCATTTCTGACAATTATCTAATGATTATTGAAAAACCACTTATTGAACAAAATAAACCAAAAATAATAATTCTTTAGAATATTTTGTATTTGAAAAGGAATCTAGAAAATAAATTTTGCGTGGTTTATAAAAGAAACTCAATTAATGCATGATCTGAAAGGTCGAAGCGTGCTCTGCTTTTTCTATTTTATTGTTTCATCGTGCTTTTTTTTTATATTGATACGTCTTTTAATTTTGTAATGTTGTTTTTTAAATTTACCGTATTTCCTCTAATAGTAGCCCTCCCTCTAATAGTACCCTCCCCCCCTAGGAGGGGGGTGAAAAATAGTAGCCCATGGGCTGCTATTAGAGGAAATACGGTATATTTAATAATTTGACGCATTTGAACTTTTTTGAAATTGCCAAAGTGTGCCAAGTAAGTCTTTTTTACTCCAATGACGTAGTCAAGCAGTGTGTGTCTGCTTAGCAGCCACTAACTCATAGGTCATTCATAACCTCCATTGTTTTGACTCGTTGCCTCACATCATCTTCTACGCAAATAATAATGACAATATCAATGGCAACAGTAGCGCCATTTCCTAACCAAGAAGAAAGAGAAGATAGAAAATAGGAAGAAGCAACCCATTCATATTCATCAAAAGAAACACACTAGCTTTTTAGAATTCACTTATTTTTAATAAATTTAATCACCAAAATCTAATTCAAATATGGCTTCACCATTTATTCAATTGGCTAAACCCCAATTTTCTGCAAAAAACCACTTTTATTTGTTTGTTATTGCTGTAAAATGCAATATAATTCACATACACACCAGTAGGAACATAAGCCTATTCCTTGGAGAGTCATTAAACACTAGAGCAACAGCCCTGCTAGCACCAATCCATAGCCCGACCAGAAATAACCAGGGTTAGTGCTGCCTTTTGGCCTTTGAGATGGGTTAATTGTTGGCAGGATTGGATTGCAAAAGCATTACCATGGTGGTGGTGGTGCTATATGGGTGCTCTTTTCGCGTCTTCTTCTTTTTTGTTGCTCAGCTAACATACACGTATTATTGGAGGAGCATAGACAATTGCCTGTGAAAATGTGTTCCTAGAAGGGAGGCACTGCCACTTGATTACCCTCATACTGACTATTTTTGTTTGTTGGAAGGGGCGGTTTATTCACTCATCCATGCTGCCTTACTGCCTAGTGCTCCGTTTACTCCAACCTGTTTGCCTCTTTGGCTAAGATAAGGCTGATGTTAGTGACGACTATGAGATACATTTTCTTTTTATATTATTTAGAAGTTTGCAAAAAAATAATTTTTATAGCATGTTTCTTTTTCAAATCTCAATATCCATATAGTATCTGGCATGTGTGGGTGGGTCGCCACTTTTGCATGGTTTTTGCAAACTTATGTCAGATACCTTTCTGGAACCCTTAAAGTCAACATGATAGCTCTCTTTTAAGCATGAAACTGTAAAAAAAGTTTTTGTTGCCCTCCAAAATGGAGATGGTGGATTTTAGCCTGGGTTTTGGGCGGATTTTCGTGCTCAATCCCTTTTTTCTGACAGTTTTTGCAAACTTATGTCAGATATTTCCCCGGAACCCTCAAATTGGTTCACTACTGCTGATAGGTATAAACACGGTGGAGGCGCGGATAGGCGCCTGCTGCCCCTTGTTCTAATATTGCTCTATTGGCAAAGATTCAAATGTAAGCTTACTGTATTTTCCCACCCCTTTATTACCCCACCCGCACTATTTGAATTGATTTAACTTTTTTCTGCAGAACAAAACTGTCTGGTAGTTTTTTCAAAAATCTCTTTTTGACTTAATATTAAGTTGGTATTAAAATCGTATCACCGGCGCCAAGATTTTAGCCACCGGCGTGGTCGCTCATTTGGCACCGATGCCCACACTCGGCGCAAATACTAAGTATGTCCGGAGCTAGTGTCCAGTCATTACCAGATAGTTTAGGTACGCTCAAGGTGGTTAAGTTTTTCACCTGTGTACAGATCCAAAATATTCAGGCCCCTGCTGAATGTTAATTTTGACCTTCCGGAAAAGGGTTGGCAAAACCCAATCGAGTTGGCAAGTTAAGCATGCCATACAGATTTTCCGTAATGACGGCACCTACCTGCTAGTTCAGGTTCTCTCTTGTACTCTCGGGTGGTTGGTGTACATTCTAGATAGTCCGTGTACCTTTCTGGAAATGGGGGGGGTAATCAAGTGCACAATACTCTTAAGCTACCATGTACTCTCCAAACTTTTATATTAACTTTCAAGTAGTTGGGTATTCTCCAGGTTAATGGAGTAGTGCTCAGGCAGTTGACGAAGCTTGTAGGCAGTTTAAGTACTCTACAGGTGATTCAGGTACCCTGTAGGCAATCGAGGTACTATCTAGCCTTACTTTCCTACGTGCCTACACTGTTGCAAAAAAATTAGTGTGCTAATTCAAAATTTAATTCGTTAAAATAGTTGTTTGTCTACCCATAATTTTTTTACACTTTTGAGGCCCATAGCTCGCTGGGGGTGTGGAAATATGGTTTTGCACTTTCGAAAAGGGCACATCTCCAAACAATTCTGGGTCGAATAATATATAACATCGATAATAAAACATGAGCTATAAGGCCACTTATGCTGCAAACAAACTTTGTAGTCAAAAACGTGACGGACATAGTCCAAATTAGAGGTGTGATTACCCATGGGCTCAATAGATCGGCAAATCCCGAAATTTTGATCGGGATCCCGATTTTTTTTACGTAATCCCGGTCTTGAATGTTTTTTTAGCCCCAATCCCGATCCCGAAATCCCTCCCGAGGCCGAATACACACATATAGAGATATTATGTCTGAAAGCTCAATTGCAAAAATACTCGTGGAATTTCTTGGGGAATTCGAGATCGATGCTAAATATACAAATTTCGTGTTAATTATCGTGTTGAAAAGGTAAACTTCTATCTCGTGCTTGCTCCCACCTTTGATACTAATTTTCTTTCTCTTCAAAAAAACCTTAGGTTAGAGCAGACAAGGAAAGGAAGGAACAGGTGCTGCTGTTGGTTGCTGCCTGACAGCTAACCACCCCCCCCCTCCAACCATAAATTGCTGGCAGTAAAAGGAGCAAGTTGTCCACCTCCCCCACTCTGGCAGCCAACTGGCTCCCGCCAACAAATTCTGGGCTTCTAATCCCACTTTCTTAGGTCTTGTGCCCAAAGCAAACATTATACATGCACGTATTTTAGGTTTATTGCCATTCTATTTTCTAGCAATGAATTGATCTATTGGACAGGAATGGAACTAGGTGAAGAGAATGAAAGCAACATCTTTTTCTTGGTCTGGCCATTTTTGTTTGCTGGATGTTTGTGATCTGTATATGCGCTTCGCCACAGGTCTGCATTTTATCCTAGTTCTCTTTAAAATTGTATCGTCTGCCGTCTTTTAATTTTCGTCTATCTCGTCTTGCGGGATTAACCGAACTTGGGAACCTTTTAGACAGCTAGATATCGTCGCTACTCGACCATCTAAAATCAAAAGTGCCAGTAATCAATTTTTCAACAACTTTTTTGAATTTATTGAAGGGTGGCCACTGATTTTAGTAAAGAGTCCGCCTATTGATTTTTTCGGGTTGTGCTTAGGCACAGGGAAGGGCAGATTATATAAGGGCGAACTCAAACTTGTTTCTATTACTTTTTGAGTTTAGGGAACATTTTTCACGCCGTTGACTTACGGTTTATTATAAACGTCGTTGTCGTTGGATTAACAATTGGTATATTCGACTGCCACGACAACGCCAATGATGATCATTTAAGACGAAAAAAATCCAATTCCAACGTCAGTGCCATCTCCAACTCCACTGTCAGCGGCATCAGCAATTACCGTTGGAGTCGTATTATTTACAAAAAGCTCGCGTTGTCGTGTAGTATGTAGATGCGTTTATAAACTCTTTTATCCCACCCCAAGGAAAACGACTACGATTCATTAACATGCGGCTTAGCACAATCCTTAGATCATGTAAATACCCTTTTGTAAACTCGGTACTTTTTGTTCAATAAAATCAATTTTTTTTTCTTTAAAGCCAATGCAGACATTTTCAGCTATTCCGAGACTTCATCGCTCATCATTTGTGTTGCTGCATGCTAAGTGCCAGCAAGATTGAGCGCTACAACGATGAAAGATAAAGCAAGCACAAGAAAGAGTTCGGAGTGCTTCCAAATCTTTTTAAATACTTCACTCACAGACAACCCAAGTGTATTTCTACTTCACCAGGTAATGGGTCCTAACACACCTACCAGCTCTCAGCCCACCAAGCATATGCTCATTGAAATGCCCCCTTGTTTTGAACCCATTCCAGAAGAATCCAGAGGAACTAGTTTACAGCCAAACAGTGAGGACGGTAACAGAAGCACACCCCTCAAACAGGAAGAGGGCACCAGGTTACTATAGAAAAGAGAAAGCATGTTAACTGTGACGCTTGCACATTTAACTGTAAATAGAGTTAGCCAAGTGAGGAATAGTTAATTTTATGATTAACTAAAAGGAAGGTTGTGCCACATCGTTAATTGGTATGACTCAAGACAACATGAACTCAAGAGAAACATCCAGATAGATAGACCGGGTATTAAAGGATGTTCTACAAGCGAAAATTAGTGCGTTAAAAGACTAATTGTTGATTTGCTCAAAATAGATTTTATCGTAAATTATGTCATTGGGAAAAGCGATGGTCGATCTGTCACTAAATGATTTGTAACTGATTTCTAAATTTTTTTGGTTAACCTTCTGGTTTTAACATTTTATTCAACTAGTACTTAGACCCCATTGTTATGGCGAAAATTTTTCGCTTTTAACCACTAACTTTTACTTTATCAGAAGAATCACAGTGATCTCTAAATTTTAAATATATCAAGGCTCCAAACATCCTTTATTAAAGATTTGTCTTTTATTTTATACTTAAAAACGTTAGAAATTTTGAGATTTCACGTCAAATATTTTATTTTTGGTACTCAAAATCCATTAACACGGGAATAAAATGTCACTTTTTGACCAAATGTCCTTATTTTATAAAAAAATATCCTTTATTTCAAAATTCTGAGCTGGGAGCCCTAATATATATATATATATGAAAAAAAATTTAAATAGCCAAAAATGTTTGCCAAATCGATCTTTGTAAAATATATGATTTTGCTATATGTTTTTGTAAAACATATTTTTTCACTTTCCTATATCACTCACTTAATAAAATATAACAACCTGTGAAATCAGTGGAATAAAGATTTGCTATTGTAACGAGTTGCCTACTTATTTAACGTCTTATTTTGGCCTTTCATTTATTATTTTTAGTTTTCTTAACTGTTTAAAAAATACCTACCAAAAAATGAGTGCTTTAAAATGGGTGCTTAAGAAGCCATCTTATCAAGTAGCACAACCTTAAAAAGAACCAAGAAAAATTAGAATTCAAGCTGTGCAAAAATAATTTAGAAAATTCTAGCCTTTCTATAAAATATCAAAGTTTGACTAAATAATTTATTTGTTTATGATAGAAACAAGTTGACAACAGCTATACAGCTCTCTTGATGTTCGCACATAAATTAATTCACATAAAATATGTAAATATAACACACACTTACAGATTCACTACCAGTCAGTTTTTTAAAAGTCTGGGGAAAAGCCAAAGAGACCTAAAAAAGTTAAAGGGAGAGGAAACCTTATATACGCTATATACGCTTTTTATATTTTTTCAAAATGAACTATTCTCCCACTTTATAATATTGTACTCAGCCAGTTGATGGCTAATTAGAAACTAGAGATTCAGGGCTACATGCTGGTGCAAAAAAAATAAAAAATTGAATAGTAAACACCGAGAACAAAAAGTTTTAAAAATTTGACGGGAGATTTAATGATTTTGACGGGAGATTTAATTGAATTTTGAATTTAAATTTTGAGGGGAATTCACCCAGGGGCAATTTACCTAGAGCCCTCACTGGTCCCATAAAAACTACTACCACTACTATCCACTTAATGGAGGGGGGGGAGCTTTATATACGCATCGCCTAGCTCACAAGTTATAGGTCCTAGGTCACAAGTTCGACTACCACTGGGTAAACCCTTTTTCTTTTTCCTTACCTTCTTTTATTTACAAGTTCAGTGTCAAAATGGTCTCAACACTCTGGGTTATCCAACAAAATAATCATCGCAAGGTTCGACACCTACTGAAGCTCATTTATAGGCTAAAATTAGGCTAAACTTCCGAAAATCGATGGGTTTTGGGATTTTTTTACTGCTTTGAATGATATTTTCTGAATTTTTTCAACAAGTCACATGTTTAACACACTTAAATGTAGCCAAGACTCCACGCTTTCCTTTGAGCTATCAAAGAGAGAAGAAAGTAATATTTAGTTAGAGTTAGAATTCGAAAAACATCCAACGATGTCCAATTCCATGATATTCTACACAGCGCTGTCATTTGCATGAAAACCCAAAGTTAGGGCATTTGCTGACAGTAAAGCCTAGTGTCCAATGACTGAGAGGAAATTCCATGTTTTTTAACGCGGGAAGGGCTGTAAACTTTTTTTTGTTCATAAAGTTTTTTTTGATTTAGTCACATTTTGTAGCTAAGATTCAGGGCTACCCAATAAAAAAATTTCAGTCACAATCTCTGAAAATTTTTGATGAAATGCGTTTCCTCTCACTCTGCCTTTCAGTCATTAGAGTGAAAGGTAGAGTGAGAGGAAACGCATTTTCATCAAAAAATTTTCAGAGATTTGTGGCTGAAAATTTTTATTGGGTAGCCTGAATCTTAGCTACAAAATGTGACTAAATCAAAAAAAAACTTTATGAACAAAAAAAGTTTACAGCCTTTCCCGCGTTAAAAAACATGGAATTTTCCTCTCAGTCATTAGACACTAGGCTTAAAGCAGTGATAAAAATAATTCCAATCGATTCCTCGATAGTTTTCGGCTCTAGAAGTCAATGAACTTAATAAATATATAAAGTGTGCACCTAGGGGGATTTGAACCTTCGACCCTAGACGATGCGCATATAAAGTTCCCCGGCCCCTTAAAGGGCCTGACCTCTTCCTACTCGGTGGTCCCCCGCCAATTCAAAAATTTCCCTTGATCATTGGACTTCTGTACGGATTTTTCCGCTAGGTTTCTAATAAAACTAAGCCTAAAATTTGATTTCAGGCCTAGTTTTGTTAGAAACGTGGCGGAAAAATCAATACAGAAGTCCAATGATCGAGGGAAAATTTTTGAATTGGCGGGGGACACCGAGTAGGAAGAGGTCAGGCCCTTTAAAGGCAGAGGTTTCATCTTCGAAAAAAATAATTTTTCTGGTATCTTTAATTGAACCTTTACTTAACTTTTCTACAAAAATGCACAAATATAGCTATTTTTCTTTTTAAAAAAATAAGATTTACTTCAATCACAAAAGTGGGACCAGCAATCAAACAAAACAATTTCAGAGATGAACTTGGTTCTTCCAACTTTACCCAACCTTTCCAAATTAGTGAAAAATAGACAAGAAGAACAAAGCAATAATTTATTAGAGTTTTAAACCTTCAGTGGTCATTTAGAAAAGATCAAATTAAAATAATTCTTCAATTCTTGTCAAATCGGTACGGTTTTTCATAATTTCCTTAATTCTTCAAACTTTTAACTTTTTCTTTGCTATTTTTACGTATCTCATTTAATTTTCACGGTGTCAACCTGTGTCAACCTGTGTCAACCTTAATGGACCTTGCACATCCGTGGTTTTTGAGAAGCTTAAAGGTTAGAGCTTCGAATAAAATAAAAATTTCAAGTATTTACCTCATTCAAACACCGCTGTCTGTGTATATCTTAAATTACTCATACAGGCCAATTTAGCATAATAAAATTTGATACGTTGAAGTTAAAAATTGAAAGGCATAAGTTTATAAATGCATGCCCATTTGACATGCAGCTTACAAGAAGACTTACAAATTATACACGAAAGTTAGTATTTGTTTTAAAAAGGTTAAATGGTTAACTGACAAAAGCTCAACTAAATTTGTATAAAATTTTTCTTAATTTCGTCCTATAAACTTTAGAAGATTAGAAAAAGATTCAATAAATTTTCGGCGCTACTGTAATATACCCCCCCCCAAAAAGCGCTACTGTAATATACCCCCCCCCAAAAATCGACCTACTGTCATATACCCCCCCCCCAAAAACCGACTTTTTTAGGGATGGTCAAAAACCATTTTTACACAATAATTTCGCCATAAAAGGACCAGAAAAGCAATTTAAATGGGATTGCGGGCTGTATTGGGAGGGGAAGGGAATAATACAGGGGCCACTTCTCGAGATGGTTGGGATCCTTAGAGTATTAATTCTCTAAGCGTCTAAGGGTGCTTTCAAACCCAGGAACTTGTGGTGCAGGCATAAGTATGAGTACTTTTCATGGACCAGGCCGATCAGCGCGGTGGACCTCGCGGGTTTACTCATAGGCCTAGCACTTTTTGAGTGCTAGGCTGAATTTTTTGGATGCTGGGCCTCTGGCCCGGCCTTTTAGAACAAGGGGGGATGCTCTTCGGCGAAAAAATAAAGATGTTGAACATAGTTTTGAATACTGGGGCCTACCGCATAAATAACTCTGGTATGCATGCTTTTTCATGCATCCAGAGTCGCTTTCGAGTGATTTGTGTCTAAGGTATGTGGGTGTGCGCATCTCAACTCCAAGCCCCAAGCCCCCTGCGCCCCGAAGGGGGCGCAGGGGGCTTGAGAGTTAGAGATGCGCGCACGCACTTACCTTAGACATGATTCCGAGAAGTACTCTTGACCATAAAATGCATATAGAGTCTATTTTTGCCACGGCCCGAGTTGAAAAACATGGTAAAGCAGCTAAAAAAAGTGGCCCCTGTATTATTCCCTTCCCTCCCAATACAGCCCATAATCCCTTTTAAACTGCTTTTCTGGTCCCTTTATGGCAAAATTATTGCATAAAAATGGTTTTTAGACACTCCTAAAAAGTCGTTTTTGGGGGGGGGGGTATATGACAGTAGGTCCGATTTTTGGGGGGGGGGTATATTACAGTAGCTTTTTTGGGGGGGGTATATGACAGTAGCGTCAAATTTTCTAATATTTGCAGACAGTGTTGACACATTAAAAACGACTATTGGTTTTCATTAGCCTTCTTTTTAGCACAAGCCATAATCAGTTCCTCTTCTGCTCTTCTCACTGCGGAGGAATTTTTTGATCAGTCTTGGAGCGGAAAGAACCCAAAAGTCTATCGCAATGCTTTTCTCCCTTTGATATCTCGTCCATCTGAAAAAGTAATTACGTCTTCCATCAGTATTTCAATCAAAAAACTAACAATTTTCAACATTCCGTAGATGATTTTGTCGTTTACGTGAGAGTCTTTGTTGTATTCTGGATGATTTTGCACAAATTCACGCATCCAATGAGCTAGGGTTTGGATCTCTCCAGTGGCACGCTTCTAAATTTATATTTATTCCATAATAATCAATATACTAACCATCAAAATGAATTGCCTGAATAAAAGTCAAGTATTGGGTGATTGTGCATCTGGTATCCACATCGACATCTGCACCATCCAGGAACTGTCGAATTAGTGGGATCAAGCCGGGAAACTCTTTGCCGTCGCCTAAACACTTTAATTCACCATTTGTCTGGAATAGACATCTTTATTGTTACAAGTGGAATATAAATTTGAAAAAAAACTTAAAAAAGTAAAATAATTACCATTGATAATCTCATTAGCAGTCATTTCCACAGTCACCTAAGCAGAAAATGTAATATTGACTTGTAAACATGTTTTACTCTATTGCTTACATCAGGAACAGGTTGTATGGGAATACACTGCTTTGCTTCAACCGGAGTGTTGCAAGTAGCCAACTTGGAGCGGAAATGAAACTTCTGGTTAAGCACGGCATCTCTTTGTTGGGCTCGTTCCATGTTTTCACCCACTTTAGATATGGGCACCAAAAATGTGAGTCGGTAGGATACAATCACTCTGAAAAGCTATAGAACTAAATAAGTTCTCTGTCTATATAAAAACGGTAGAAACCTTGTGAGAAGCACAACAAAACAGCAATAGGCAGCATTCTCGAAATCAGTCAATTGAACTTCAGTAGGTCGGAACTCAACTCGCCTATAAGTAGGTATCAGAATTTTAATTGAAAACTCTTTGCGTATTATACATGGTGGTCCTAGAAATTCCCAAATTTCGAAATGTTCATATTTTTTGCAGAACACAAT
The DNA here is from genome assembly GCA_004194705.1 of Ditylenchus dipsaci. NCBI lineage: Eukaryota > Metazoa > Nematoda > Chromadorea > Rhabditida > Anguinidae > Ditylenchus > Ditylenchus dipsaci. The sequence goes on along the minus strand of SADC01001168.1, from coordinate 46,690 downwards.
TTTCGGTGTGCTGACGTTATTTACCTTTTGTCCCATTTTGTCCCAAATCTCTTTTTATAAAAACTCGTGAAAAAGAACCCAAATATTAGTCCCAGTCCCTGATTACCCCGGTAAAAAGTGCGTAAAGCATTTATTAGTCCGTACTAACATACGCTGGCCTACCCCCAACCATAAGACCTAAGCCTAAGGCCTAAGTAGTTAGAACAAAGGGCAGCTCCAGAATGGGACAAAAGGTACATAACGTCGATACCCCCGAGTTTCGAAGTTCTTCTTTCGCCAAAAGCTCTAGCATCACCCGAGCTCTTGATTTATGCATCAATTTTTTTACTTTTTTGCTTGGGTCGTCTCGTTGTTAGAAAACACTAAATTATGCATTTTTTAAAAACAAAAATCGTAATTTCATATTCTGCATAAATCCGGAGCACGGGTGATGCCAAGAGGTTAATGAAAGATATGAACATTTAAAAATTTGGGAATTTTTCGTACCACTCTTTCAAAATAATTACCATCCAATTTCGGGAGCATCCGGAGGTGGAGGTTTGAACCTCATATTCATCCAATTAGATGACTGTATAGTCTCGAAGTGTTCCGTAGAGTTGTTGTCGTCTTGCTCAATGCGCTCTTTGAAAACCTATAAATGGGAATATTATGGTTAAAATGTGGCATATTTTTAAGCATCTACCTGAAGAGGGTCTCTAATAAACATGTGGGCTATATGTTTAGCCAATTGCTCAGGAATAGCACCTTCGATCAATTGGTTAAAGAGGGACTCGTCATACAGCAATGGGAGATCATTGTAGGCACTGGAACAGTCGTTGATGTAGCAGTCGGTGGTGTCATACCGACTCTTGTTGATCACAAATTTGTTGTTTTTAAGTGGCTCTAGACCTCTTTCCTCTCTTGTCCTGTCATCCACACTCTGTAAATAGTTAAATTGAGAAGTGAAACTTTAAATTTAAAATAATCAGCTACCCTAGAAATGATGTTCCACCGGGAATCCACATCTGCCAAGTAAGAGCGAAATATAGGAGTAGCTGCACTAAGAGCCACCAGAATTGGAGTGATTGGAGTCAACTGGTCATAGAGCCATCTAGCTTCGTCTACATTCACTGCTTGAAAAGTCATTTGGAGGCAGCATAGCCCTAAAAACTAATAGTTCATCATTAGCATCCTTCTTTGGTTTTAGATTAGGAACAAGTACGGGATAAATTGCTATTTTGAAAAAGAAATGACCAAATTGGCTCTATTTGACTTTATGCTTTCTATTTAAGAATTTTGGGATGCAAGTCATGGCATTATATAAGATTGTGTTAAAAACAAGAATTTTAGCCACAGCAAAACTAATTACATACCCATCCCAAAGCCCATATGATCCATATAAATGTGGTCAGGCAAAGCTTCTTGCTGTGCTTCTGGATCAGTGTATTCCTCCTAAAAAACTGATATGAGCCATCCAAAAATGTCAATGTAAAGCACCTTAAATGGACTCGGAGTCTTTTCATCTCGAAAAATGGGCACATTTATGGCAACTCTTTGCCCTCTTCTGCCACGAATATTGCGCACCAAGTTGCGGAATCTACAATGAGAAAAGTTGAAAAGAAGACCTATATAAAAAGCTGATCGCCACCTTGGATGTCCTGAATAAATAGCTTCATCGGGAAAGAAAATAGACCGTCCGGCCCCTTCCACATCGTCTGGTCGTGGCTTGCTCGGAGGATCAGTAAAGTCCGGGGTGCCAAGAGCCGGAAAACTAAGGGAAAGCAGTGATTCATCCTTTCGAAGCAGTTGAGATGCTTCAGCTCTTCTTAGGATCATGTTACTTTCAACGACATTGAAACAAGACATTAACCCTGAACAACATCTATATTAAAAAAATAAACTAAAAATCTGAATTTTTTTAAATCTGAAAAATCACCTCCATAAGGAACACCAGGAGTTCCTTCTACCATATAAGCCGCAAATTCGGGTCTCCATAGAGCTCTATTTTCATTGCCCACCATATTGTTAACCTCCTCTTGGGCCTGTAGTCTCTTTAGTAAATCATCAGCTCGAAGACACACACGCACCTGTGAACAAACAGTTAACTATGGCGGACCCACTGAAAAACTGGAGCTATTTGGAAATTAACCTTATTGTGCTCATGGTCAAATTTGACTATAGTGTACTCAATTTCATCTCCCCACCGTAAATGATCTGGCTTCCGACTCTTAAGACGATGATAGAGCACAATAAATTGAGCAATTCCATGTTTCTTAAGAAAGAGTACTAAAAAATGTGGGAAAAAGTTTTGAACTAATTTACCTTAATGTACTCAACATATGGAACTGTCTCTTCCCAACTCAGTGGGGTGCCTTTTGTCAGCAGGCCCATCAATCAGTTAAATAATCGAATTCCAGATAATAGGAATAGCACTAGAAAATTTATCGGGATAATGAAAACATATTATTTACAATAAAAATCAGTTACAAGATAAAAGATAATGATATATTATAAAAATACCTATAGGATTTTATCACAGAAAAAGTGATTTGCGAAAGATATGAATATTTTATATTCAAAGTTTTACAAGTATTTGCTTGTAGAAAACATCTACAATTAAAAATCAGAAAATCGAAAGGATCAGAGTTTGCAGTAGTGTGCAAAAATAGTTTGACACGAAAAAACAAAATGCTGAAAATAAAATTTAAATATGATTGGCAATGTGATTTTCCTCCATAATTCAGCAAAGTTCAAAGTTCAAAGTTAAAAAAATTATGCGCTTCCAGGGATTAGAGATGCGTGCACAATTGTGAGATTAACCCGGCAAATACTCTCAGTATACGATGCTGCAGTCACGAAGAGGTTATAAAAGTTTACAATTATTTCTTAAAAACACCTATTGCAGTGCTCTTAAATACTCACTAAAAATAGAGTCAATATGGGCAAATGAAGATTCTCACTTTAAAATAAGGAACATTTGAATGAGGGGCTCCAGCTTATTTAAAAACAGTACCGTCAAAATACACGGTGCGGCAACTTTTTCGAACTATTTTAAACATTCATAAGTTTAAAAGCTTGATTTCTAACAAAACAAGGCCCAGAATTTAATTTTGTTGGGCGCATTTTTTAATTTTTCGTAAATAATGTTTAAACGCCCCCTAAGTGATTTTTTACGTTTAAAATGATAAAAAAGCTTTTTTCTGACACTTTTTTTATATAAAAAGTCATTTTTTTAATTTTTTGACCAAAATTTGACTTTTTGCCTTGGGGACCAGGGTAAAGCAACCTGAATGGGTACCTGGATTTCCTAAAAAGATGGGATTTGAACATAGTTTTGTTGACGGGGCCTACCGCATAAAGAAACTCTGGTATGCATACATTCATCATGCATCCAGAGTCACTTTCGAGTGATTTGCGTCTAAGGTATGTTGGTGTGCGCATCTCAACCCCAAGCCACCAAGCCCCTTTGCGCTTCCGAAGGGGGCGCAGGGGGCTTGATGGGTGAGAGATGCGTGCACTTACTTACCTTAGACATGATTCCGAGCAAGACTTATGATCATAATGCATACAGAGACTCTTTTCGCCCAGCTTCAGCAACCAAAACGCGGTAAAATATCTAATATAAGGTGGTTTACCTTGGTACCCCAAGGCATAAAGTCAAATTTTGGTAAATTATTTTTTTTAAAACGACTTTTTTGATGAAAAAGTGTCGGAAAACAGCTTCTTTATCATTTTAAGCGTATAAAAATCACTTAGAAGACGTTTAAACATGATTTACGAAAAATTAAAAAATGCTGCCGGGTTGACATCTTTTTTTACCTCAATTATTTTTTTTGGTAAAGTCATTTTTTTAATTTTTGACCAAAATTTGACTTTTTGCCTTGGGGACCAGGGTAAAGCAACCTTTTCCGGTACAACCGCTTGGGTGCCATTATCTGGGTACCGCCAACTGGGTTTCATCAACTGGGTTCCACCACCTGAGTACCACCATCAGGCTACCACCAACTGGGTACCACTACCAAAATGAAACTCAAAGATAGTAAAAAGAATCAGCAAACTGCTACCAAATAATTAAGGCGCAAATTAAAAAAATTGGCGCTACCGGAGTACACCCCCCCCCTTAAATGAAATTTTTTTAAAGTGTTTCCAAACACCCTATAGCGACCTAAAATTGCCTCAGAAGCTCGAAAATTGGAATTGGAAAATGGAAAATTTTGAGGTCGATCTCGACAATTTTGGGTGCTCAAACGAAATCTAATAGGTGGAATAGATAGAGCTCGTGGGAGTTAAGAGAACGCGATCAACAGTTTTTAAAAATATTAACTTTAGGCTAATGTATAAGTCCTCAAGGTCGAGGGCCCGTTCAATAGAGAATATACAGATAATATAGAGAATATACAGTGGCTTGCTGGAGATAGGGAAATATGGTGTTGCAAATTTGAAAAGGGCACATCTCCAGACAAGTCTGCGTCGAATGGTATGTAACACTTATATTAAAACCTCAACTGTAAGACCACTTTTGTTGCGAACAAACTTTGTAGTCAAAAACGTGACTGACATAGCCCAAATACTATATAAAGAAAAGAAAATAGCAGCTTTAAAAAATATATATTGTGCTTGATGATCCACAGCAGTTTATTTTAATCGATACATAATATAAAAAAAGTAAAGACCAGTGACAAAGAAAACCAAGAGCAGAAAAAGCTAGGTAACAAGGGAAAAATGTGGTGTCTTTGGTCACATCACTTATTAGTTTATTTTGTTTGCAAGGAAAGTCTTTTAACTGTCTATATTCTCATCCTCGCACAAACTATAAGCTACACAATTTATCGGGATAACGTGGCTCAAAAAAATGTTTTCCCGAATCTTAATTTAAAGGGGGGTACATGTTGCGTGGGATTTTTTACTTTTTTGTTTTCTTTCTTAACCTTTCTTAACCATATTTTTCGATCGATCGGCTTATCTTTTAATACATTACTTGGCCAACTTTTCACGCAGAATGCGAAAATGTTATCATAATCAAAATACCTTCTGAAAAATCTTTATGGAATAATGAAAATTAACTGAAACATTCGTACTGTATTTCCCCCACATATCCTTTTTTCTATTCAAAATCATGTTATTGTCACTGTGTTTTTGGCTGCTTTTTCGTGACAGCCACTAGGCAACCTACCACTGAGCCGGTAGTTAAGACAGCAAGCTACATTGAGTGGTATATTGCCTAAAAACTATTTAAAAAAGCGAAAGCCATGACGAAAAGCAATAACACAAAAATCCTAAAAAGGTACGTGAGAGAAATACGGTATGAATGTTTCGGTCAATTTTTACGTTTTTCGTGAGATTTTTCAATAAATATTTTGATTCTGATAATATTTTTGGCCAATTGGCTAGGTAATGTATTAACAGATGAGCCATTATCAATAAAAAATGCGGCGAAGAAAAGAAAACAACAATGGTTAAAAATCCTACGCAACATGCACCCCCCCCCTTTAATGTTTTTCATACATTTTTCGCCTGGTTCGGCGAAAATTTTTAGGTCTAATTTTTAAAATTACATAATATAATCTGGAGTGTGAGATCATAAGTATCATAACACAAAAAAGCTTAGAAAACTCCGTGGCATAAAACGAAAGCCAGTGCATAGTTTTAATCGAAAGAATTGATAATTTACAATCGATTACCGTATATTCTCTATTAGAAGGCCCGGCCTTCTATTTTTCAACCCTTAAAAAATCGGAAAAAAATTATTTCGAATTTGAGATTTTTGGGTGCTCAACCAAAATTTTAAAAGTGGAATCAGGTAAGCTCGTGTTAACTAAGAAAACGCAAAAAAGAGATTTGCGAATTTCTTTTTCTAGGCTGATATATAGGTCCTCAAGGGGGGCCTTCTATTAGAGAGGGGCCTTCTATTAGAGAGGGGCCTTCTAATCGAGAATATACGGTACCTTTTTGTAAATTCTTGATCTCTAAACTAATCCTAAGGGAACATCACTGGTTAAAAGCGGCAATTACTACGCTTGGAAAGCGGAATGTTAACAATTCAAAATAAACGATCACAAGATCAGTGCTGGTTCAGAGCATGGTTCTCAAAACTACGAAAGTCAAAATTCTACGACTAAAATTCTACGAAAGCATATTCGAATAATAAATTGTTTTAAAAAACTACGAAAAATATACGAAAGTCATTTCGTATAATTTTCGTAGTTTTTTAAAACGAGAAAGGCGGGTGGCGATTTGTGTTGCAGTATCGGGAACTCGTACTCGTACCTTACTCGTACTACGAGTGCGAGTACGAAGTGCGAGCAGCTGAAAAAACAGAGGTACGAATACGAGTACGAACAGAAAAAGTAAAGCGGTACGTGTAAGAGGACGAAGAACAAGTACGAGTACGAAAAGAAACTTTTAATACGAGTGCCATGTTTTTTTCCTGACTATTTTTGAGCAGAATTTTTCATAAAAGTATGGTTTTTTAAATTAGAAAGGCATTTTGAAGGTATGTTACTCATTTGATGGTGTGTCAAATTTCAACTCCTTCTAAATCGCAGCGCGAAGCATTGATACACAGTCGACTGTCGATTAAAGGACGCCCCCAAAAGTTCGTTCCCCAGCTGGGTCCGACACTTTTTTTAGCTCGATTTTCGAATCTTTTTTTAAATTCTGTTTTGACAGTCTGGTCGCAAATATCGCAAGGATGTCGATTTTGCAGATCGTTTTGCAAAATCCAAAAACCTTTTCTTCCAAAAAGCAAACCCTCGATTTAAGGACAGGGATTTTAGAAAAGGCCTGTCCTTGAATCGAGTTTTGCTTTTTTAGAAGAAAAAGTTTCTGGATTTTGAAAAACGATCGGCAAAATCGGCATCCATGCGATATTTACGACCAGACTGTCAAAACACAATTTTAAAAAAGCTTCGAAAATCGAGCTAAAAAAAGCGTCGGACCCAGCTGGGAACGAACTTTTGGGGTGTCCTTAAATCGAGAGTCGACTGTAGGCTTCAGTACTAAACGCGTGGCGTTTATAATACCGCATTTTCTGAAAAAAATAGTCCCTTATAGATAGACCCTTATAGTATTTTATTCCTCATTTGACAAAAGTATATCAAATATAACTTGAATTGAGTCAAAATTTGTGAAAATATTTAAAGAGTACGAATTTTTATTTAAGTACAAGTACAGTATGAGTTTTTCCTCAGATACGAGTACGAGTTAGAGCCTTTTTTAGCTCGTAATACTAGTACGAGTACTACGAAATTTCACGAGTACGAGCATTTCAGAAAATTCCCAACACTGTTGTGTTGATTCTAGTGCAGAATTTCACGCTGAACACGATGGTGCAACCAGTTTTTAAAAAAGGCAGTTTTGGGGGTTTTGGCGCCAATTTGAAAAAGTGCAGTTTTTTTTAAATCACTTACAGTCGAGTCTCAATTTAACGTACCCCCTGGGGACCGGCCCTAGGGGTACGTTAAATCGAGGGGTACGTTATATCGGGGGTGAATTTAACGGAGTTTATTATTGGAGGACCGACCCAGGGTACGTTAAATCGAAGGGTACGTCAAATTGGGGGTACGTTAGATCGAGACTTGACTGTAGTGCATATAAACGACTCTAATTCAACTTGGTAGGTGTATTAGGATAAGCTTTATAGCCCATTATAGCGCTATTTTTAAAATCTCAAATTGGCTGTCATATTTCGAATTCCTCTCAATGCAAAAAACATTCAAAAGTTTAATACTTTGTAATTCAAATGCTATTTTGTCTCGAGAGGAATTAAAAATATGACAATCAGTTTAAGATTTTGAGAGTATTTTTGTAAGCAAATCGGGCACGCTGATCACGAACTGATGTCAAAATTGTAGGTTTTATGTGGGCAATACTTTTTTTTACCAAATTTACTTTTTTTGTACCTAATTTACTTCTTTTTGTACCAAATTTCCTTTTTTCTGTACCAAACCTAATTTTTTGTCCAAGACCAACCAAGTTTCGCATAATTTTGCAAGAATTCAAACTTTATAGTCTGCAAATGACTTGGATCCCTCCGAATCCCACCTTGGAATGGCCAGAAACCCCTGAAACTTGGTTTTTTATTTAAACATTTTGCGAAAATTCGATTGAGCGGATCAGGATTCCCATCAGATCGGCTGAATCGTTCAGAATTTCAGGTTCATGGTGGTTTTGAGTGGTTTAGAGTGATGTTCTGAGCGATCCAGCCGATCGAACGATAGTTCTGATCCGCCCAATCAAGTTTTTGCAAAAAGTTTACTCTCCCTTCAGTCAACCCCAAAAAACCAAGTTTCAGGGGCTTCTGATCATACCAGGTTGGGATTCGGAGGGATCCAAGTCATTTTCAGACTAAAAGTTTGAATTCTAAAATTTGGTTGTATTGGACAGAAAATTAGGTAGTAAATGATTTAAAAAAATGCACTCTTTCAAATTGGCGCCAAAACCCCCAAAACTGCCTTTTTAAAAACTGATTGCACCATCGTGTTCAGTATGAAATTCTGCACCAGAATTAACACGTATCACCACCCACCTTTCTCGTGTTAAAGTATTTTCTACGAATATGCTTTCGTAGAATTTTACTTTTCGTAGTTTTGAGAACCATGGCCAGAGACAGCGCTAGCATTGGAACATGGACAGGCAATAAAACGCGCTAGATCCAGAAAATGTGATCCCCGGCTGTTATACATATACCGGTAAGAAATGTAGCTGTTGAATAGGTGTGAGCACACCTGTTAGAGCGGTGGTAAGCAATCGTCTAGCGGACACAATTGGCGCCATGAACACTTGCCCATGTCCGTCCTGACGACCGAAAGTTGTGTATTCAAATTCCTCTACTTCGTGGTCTAATCAAATTAATCTGAGAATTATTTGTTAGAGCAATCAATAGAACTTTATTTCGATTATACATCCTCCATATACAGCAGCAAGACTAAACCGGACAACAAACAAGAGATTTACAAATTATCACGAAGAATTGGCACTGTTAAAGCTTCTCCCAGAGAACAACTTGTCTGAAAACTCATGGACTTCACTAGACACCTGATGAACTCGCGATGATAAGTCGGTGTATTCCCGTTTCAATTGATTTCCTAGTTGATCAATCACCCATTCTAGACCAGTTCTACCCTTAAGGAAAAAATATATGCATAAAAGCAAACGCAATCCTTAATCAAACCTTCAGTGCATTTGTTTGATAGGCGCTAAGAAAAGCTCGCTCACAGTAGTCAGTAAAAGCTGGAAGATTTACTGTAACCGCCATTTTCTGGTTGACTTGCGTCCTAAATTTGGTAATTAAAAAATTAACTAACGCAAATGGCAAATCACCTGTCTGGATCAGAGTGGTGAGGCTTGTAAATAAGACTCTCGTCCACGCGTAAGAATCCCGAGCAATTGAGCTAGAAAAATTGAATACGGTAATAAGACAAACAAAGTTTCTTATATCGCTTACATTTCTTGTCGTTAGAACCATTTGCTTTGAGATCGGATCAATTTCAGTGTACTCGCGGGAATATTGCACTCCAGAAAAAACCGGTCAGCTGAATGACAGGCACAATGAAATATATTTCACATGACTGTATGAAAAAATAAGCTTACTTTGGAAGCCCAAGAAGGAATAGAAAACTGGCTTTGCAACACCTACATACAAATAAATGTTCATCAAGATATTGCAGTTAAAGGATTCCTCACTCTTTCAGTTTTTAAAACACCATCGTCGACAGATTGCTTAAAATATACGTGAATATAAATATAAATAAAAAAGCTAATTTTGAAGCTTACTTGAACGACGTCGATGGCAGTTATAGAGCGATTCTAAACAAAACATAGAAATTTGACTTATTACAAATGCAAAATTGCCAATAATGTAAAAGTGAACTGGAAACTGGAATTGGAAATCATACCATCGGATTAGGGTATTTTCTATACGCTGCATTGACGACTGTGTGCCACGGATGTCTAAAAGTTACACATGAAAACACAGAAAAAAATGATTCAAGAAAAAAACTAACTCATAGACATGCTCTGCAGCCCAATATTTCATGATGTTTTCAGTTCAGTAGAAGCGGCAATAAGTTGAAAGAAAATATGCACAATCCAACCCAAGCAAGCTGGAAACAATAATCAGGATCAAAAATAAATGAACAAACAAACAGGAAAATAAATGGACGGAAGTAACACTCAAAGCCAGACAACATCAACTACCACACTGTTATTATTCACCGAGTAAATTCGCTCAACTGCTGCTTGTGAACAGCTTATTTGATAAGCGAAACACAACAACAAAAAGACCAAAGTCTTTGAAAAGAATCAGGCGAACATAAAGAGGCCAGTTAGTTGAGAAAGAGGGAGGAGACACTGAAGCAAAGAACACATTGTCTGGGTAACAATATACGACCTCACTGCCAGCCAGCTGGAAAAACTCTTTCGAAACTTGTTCTTCTTCCAGAGAAATTCCGTTCAAAGATTGCTGTGGCGAAATGCATAAACATAATTTGAAAAGTAATTTAGCGATTTTTTGTATTAAACGTGTTTTTTAGTCGGTTTCATAGCGACTAGTTTATGACCGACCAGCAAGTAATTGATTTTGCGCACTTCATATTGCAATATAGACATCAGACTTGATAAAAATTACTTAAGAAATTACCAAGGATCCAACCATATTTTTGATGATGCTAGTTAGAGCGATGTCACAATATTGATGCAACTAAAGGTTTTGTTACAATCAATTTCTGGCTAAAAATATAATTCTCATCAAGAAATACTTTATGCTTTTATGTAGTTAAATATTCGTAAAATGAAAATCATGGAAACTTTCGTTCAGCTAAATCCAAGAAATACCTTCATATGTCTGCTAGTTATCTCATTCTCTATCTCGCCTACCTTATTTGGGGGAGTGAAGATCATTATCCAGAACTTGAAGTAGAATTGAGCGATGTGATTAGGTAATGGTGTTTAAACAAAACTGATTTATAAAATATGCTTTTAATTTCAGTTATGTTGTTCTGGCCACAGAAATGGGTGGTCATGCTGTGGTGAAAATTTATAATGAAAACAATTTGAATATCAAATCAAAGGGCGAAACAGATGTCGGCAAGTCTGAACTACTTACTAAAGCCGACTTGGTGTCTAACCACTTGATGTTGGGTCTCTTACAACGCTTTCCACTGTTAAAGGTTAATTTTTCAGGTCCAAATTATCTCAATTGAAACTCTTTTCTAGGTCATTACAGAAGAAAAAACAGAGTCAATGTCTGAAAGTAGCGTGGAAGAGTTTAGAGATGATAACTATAATGTCTGGCTCAATGTGCGAAAAGCTTTGGAGATGTTGCCTTCAAAGAAATATCCCCTAGGCAGAATTACTGTAATTTTTTTTAAATATTTCGATACCGTTTTAGTATCTTTCAGGTCTGGGTAGATCCTCTGGATGCGACCCAAGAGTTTACAGGTATTAAAAAACTATCTTATTGTTTTACAATACTTATTTAGAGGGGCTTACCCAATATGTGACTGTGATGGCATGTGTAGCTATTGACGGTATATTTTACATGCTCGTGTCTTTCATTCTTGATATTTTTAAGGAAAGCCACACTTTGGTGCCATATTTCGACCATTTCACAATGAAACAAGTAAATGCATTATTGATGGCTGAATTTTTCACATTCCAATAATGCTTATCTAAAAAAGGAAAGTTTTAGTACTCGGAATGGTGGGATTCGGGCTAATGGATGCCAGTGGGAATCGTATAAAACTAAAGTCAGCTGATAAAACCACTAAGAAAATTGTAGTATCAAGGTGTTTTTTGGGCTCTCTCCTGTTATATCCAAAACTGTTACATCTAAAAATGGTTCTAGTTTTATCCGGTTCTCGCCAAAAGTTCCAGCACGGTTCTAGCTTTTCATTTTAAATTTTGTTATTTTCCATATAGTATTAGAGGGAAAGCCTGAAGTATTGTATCACAAATAAATTGAACTTGAAAAGCTAAAACCTTGCTGGAACTTTTGGCGAGAACCTGATAAAACTAGAACCATTTTTAGATGTAACAGTTTTGGATATAACAGGAGAGAGCCGTGTTCGAAAAATAATAAATTAAAAATTTATTAGGTCTCACACAGGAAAAGTGGCAGAAATAGCAAAGCAGGCTTTTGGAAATGAACAATATGAGATAGAAGCCGCAGGTGGAGCTGGCTACAAAACTTACAGGCTTATTCAAGGCACAGCTGGTATGTGTTTTGTAAATGTTGTAACTTTTCATTATCAATGCTAAATATTTATTTTCAAGAACTATATTTGCATACGACGGCCATAAAAGTATGTTTAGTAGCGCTGTCCGTGAATCGTAAAAATTTGTCTCTTTAAGAAATGGGATATTTGTGCTGGAGATGCAATTATTCGTTCAGCTGGAGGGTCATTGATAGGTATTTGTTGAATTTGTTGTGTGGCAGAGATAAAAAAATTAAGCTAATTCAGATCTCCAAGGTCAATCATTCGTTTATAGTGCAAAAACAGAAGAGTTAAACAAAAATGGGTTGCTGATGGCGCTCAGAAACCCTTACTCAACTTTAGCGAAGATAATGCCTTTATTGCCAAAAGCAAATTCCTAATGCATATTTCTTCTTCCCTGCTGTAAAAAAATTCTCGTGTATTTTGAAACATAAGTCATGTTTGTTTATCACGCATTTTTGTCTGCGTACTTATTTTCTTAGCTCTTGCATGTTGCATTTGTTCACTTAGGTTTTTCCTGCTTTGCTCAGTATTGCATGAATAAAATGTTACATAAATATATGACATTTCGATAGGGTTTGAAATATGTGGTTAAAAACACACACGTGGTTTATGAGAGCTAGTCAAAAAAAGCTCCGAAAACTTCGTGTGTCTTTTATTGTTCTAGATTCAAAAAAATCACACATGAGGTTTTTTAACCACATACTTCAACCCTACCTTCAATCATAATTGTGCTCGTTCAAAAACGCTTATTTTCCTAGTTTTTCTTCCGTCATTTTTTATTATTTAATATTGTTATCTAGGATGAATTCAATCACAAAGCGTAATGAAGACTCGTTAAGGAGGCTCAGACTACGTGAGAGCTATGCCGTTATGATGAAAGATCTGGAAGTTATACTGGATGAGTTCCGCTTTAACATGTCTAAAACAAAGTGATCATCATTAATTTAATTCTTTTATAGTATTTTCGTTTATTTAGGTCTGTTGTCGGTTTTCTTCTGTCAATTGTGGAGTAATAGATATGAGAGATATGGAGCCTACTACTAGGTCAGCAAGACTTAAATTTTAACGGTTTAACACGAGAATGCCGAATTGTAATTTCTGCCTTTTCTAGGAGAAATTTTCAAGCTGGTTCTCGGCTGCCGGTAGTTTTTCGATGGACGATCGTAAAATTCGAAGGAAAATCAGTTTGCAAATTCTCTAAATGACCTGACCTTATGATATGTTGTTCGAAAGCCCTGAATATCAGCTACAAAATGGTACTAACAGTTAAAGAGTTTCAGTTAAGAAAAAAAAAGTAGGGCACCCCAAATCTCGCACTCAGGTCGGCACTCATTGTGCACGTGCCTAAGTGGTCACAGAATTAAAATTAAAAATAAATAAATAAATATCAAAGATCGTTTTTGAGATCTCTGAACTTTTGACTTTAATATTACATCAATTGTTTAGAGACTTTTTTGAATTTTTTTTATTGTAATAAAATATTTCGTTCTGCGTGTAACCACTGAAAATGGCGAGTATAATTTCGGTGTGTTTTTAGAGTAAATGTGGTTAATGCCGCCGATGAAGATAAGGTAACTTTCGTGCTGTGCTTAGATCATGAAAATGATGTGAAGGACTCAGCATCAAAAGACGATTTGAGTGAAGGGCTGCGAAAAAGATTGACTATAAACGAGAAAGCTGAATCCAAAAACGGCACTAGTGACAAACATACTGATCAGGTTAAAATTTTATCATAATATAACATAGTAATATCGCACAGTATTTTCGTTTTTAGAGTTGTGATCAGAAAAAGAAGCCTCACTCTTTTCGACCATTTGGTTATTTTTCCGTTTAAATATGCCAGCAATTGTTGAATTAAATAAATTTACTTAAGGAGTTCTTGAGCCATTGAGTGCCAAAAAAGCTCGCAGTAATATCAAAGCAGCTCTTCCGCTTATTTGTGATTTAGCCAATTTGCAGCGAGAAATTAGTCTATTAGAAATTGAGTAATTGTGATTTTAATGGGTTATTATTGTGCCCGTAGTAAAGTATACAAATTTATTATCTTCTGTATATTGCATTGATCTTTAATAAAGAAAATGAATTAAATGCTTTTCTTAACTTAAAGGGCCATTGCCGTCCCCGACAACGAGAATTTCAAATGTTTGAATTTTTTCTCTTTCGTCTTTCACTGTACTCTTTTAACTTGCTGCGAATGACTCAAAAGAGTAAAATGAAAGACGAAAGAGAACTGTCCCGCGCCAATTCAAACACTTGAAATTCTCGTTGTCGGGGACGGCAATGGCCCTTTAAAGAGCGTAAATACCATAACTCGGCTTTAATAATGATTTAACCCGCACCATCGTGTTCACCATGAAATTCTGAGTTAGAAAATACCGGTCTATGAATTCGCATTGGGAGTTTTAATAAATCAAAGACTTTCGGTCTACCGTATTCACTCTATAAACTCCCCATGGGGAGTTATTTTCAACCCCTAAAAAATCTTGAAATTTTCAATCAAAATGGCCCTAACTCTCAAATCTTAGTCAAAAAACCGAGGGTGAGGAGTTATTAGAGGGTGGGGAGTTAATAGAGTGAATACGGTATATTATTTTTTGTATAGAGCTTTATTGCTGAACCAATGGTTATGGAAAGTTGAGCTTTATCAAAAGTTTTGGTCTTTATGAGTAAAATTGACTTTATTTCCAGAACTAACAGTTTTTATGATACAGTTTGTACAAACCACGTAATATTAGCACTCTTTGTGCACCGATTTTGTTAAATTGAAAACCTAGTTTTGTCACTCAAGCCTAAGTAAACAGGTGTTTATTTTTTCCGTGAGTTTATTTTATTGGTGAATACTTTGGTTCTTGCGGCATTTCTGTGGATGCATCTAGCTTGGTGGAAATCAGCTCCAAGCCTTCCAAATCACTACCTTTGTTTGACAAAAGCATTTTAATATCCGAGTGCAAAAAGACCCTTGACTTATAGTCAGAAGCGAGCCTAAAAACAAAAAAAATTAAATATAGCTTTTGACAAATTTTCTTTATGTACCTTATATGAATAAGAAATTTGAGAACCGATTTTGTACACCCATTGAGGTCTTGATTGGCTGAGTAATACCCGTCAGATTGGCTTCTTTTTGATTACCCGTTGCATTTTTATTTGTAGATTTTTGTTGTTGCTCTGTAGGCACGGCAAAAGTGCGTTGGCGTAGGAAGGTCTTGGAGCGAGCTGGCATGTCTCTCACATCTACATTTACCTTTAACAAATGTGTTCCTGGTTAGAATGGATATGGATCGTAAAGATTTAAACATTTACCAGGAATATTTTTACGACTGAACCTTGTGGATTAAGCAAGACTGCTTGAAGTGTACACATCTTGGGGATCTGAAGTTCTTTTCTTCTGATTTTTGATAGGTTGCAGTGACCCTTAAAATATTTTGTCGTTTGGCTTACAGTTAAAAAAAAGTCTTACCAAATACAAAGATGGAGCTTCATCAGCTTCTGAAATGCCTTTGAAATAGGAAGTTGTGCAGGGAATGGTGAGTTGAGAGGAAAAAGTACCCGCAACAGCTATAAATTTCTGGTTTTACTTATTTTTTTATGTGTTTGATAATCTTTATGTAGTATTCTTTATATAGTATTTGGACTGAGTAAGTCACACTGTTTTTTTGTTTCTTTTTGGCTTTTATCAAGCTGCAGTCGATGTGACTCGATAATTTTTTTTGCAATCGGTAGAGCTGAATGTGCTCTTTCGGGTGTAATATTGTAGAGCATTATGTCTCGAGCCGGTTTTGAGAATTCAGCAAAATCAAGCATTGAAATCAGCCAAATAACCAAAGAACATGGAGTAGCAGGAATTGAAATCTTTGTTCTCTCGAGAAGAATCAAAAATATATCAGTCAACTTTGAATTTTGATAGATGAACCGAATATACAAGCTGCTAGAATTTAGGTATTATCCGCTGAAAAAATACCTGATACCCGACAAGCCCAAACCCACCCATAACCATCTCCAAATCAGTGTTTTCATAATTCACACTAACAGTGACACTGACATTGACACTGACATGTCAGTTTAGCAAACTGACATTTTTTCACAGTGGTCGTAGACATGAAAGAACTTGTCTTTTCGAAATTCTGTAAAGTGCGTTAGAAAGCTGACGAAATTTTGATTGAGAAAGGTGTTATCAAATTATCGACCCGCCTATGAAAAAAACCGGAAAAAATAAGTGTCAGTTTCATTTTTAATGTCAGTTAGCAAAAAAAAAGTCTAAACTGACACTGACATTTTTTGCTAAACTGACGGCTGTACAAAATTTGGTAACAAAACCTTTTGGTAACAGCGAAATTGGGTAACAGCGAAATTTGGTAACAAACATTTTGGCAACAGCGAAATTTGGTAACAGCGAAATTTGGTAACAAATTTTTTGGTAATAGCGGAATTTAGTAACAAACATTCTGGTAACGGTTACGGAATGCAGCTTCTAATTGTTCTTGCTCTCTTTTTATTCGCGTCTTATTCCACTTTTGCATAAATTGCACAAAACCATACCTAAAATTGAATTCTAGGCCTTGTTTTGTTAAAAACCGAGTCGAAAAGTCCGTACAGAAGTTCAATGATTAAGAAATTTTTTTGAATTCCCGGGCACCACCTCTTATTAGTATATGGAACTCTACGCCACGTAAACACTCAAAATTATAATAAAAATAAGGTATATACCTAGGTGGATTCGAACCAGCAACCTCGGCGGTGGCTATCCCAGTGGCCGTCCACTTGAATTTTTTTTACTTTTTCGGGTTCTAAATCAATTTTTCTGCACTAATCCGAGCATGCCAAAGATGGTTTGACAGTAGTAAAATCGCGTTTTATCAAGAAATTTCTGAGTTATTGTGAAAACATGATTTATCAAAATCAAGAATTTACGATAACTGAAAAATTTCTCGATAAAACGTGATTTTACCACTGTCAAACCATCTTCAGCATGCTCGAATTAGTTCAGAAAAAATTATCTTAGAATCCAAAAACGTGAGAAATTTTTTGATCCAAGTGGACGACCACTTGGATATCCACCGCCGAGGTTGCTGGTTCGAATCCACCTGCGTGCACACTTTATTTTTGCCGTAATTTCAGATATAAAATAACTATCGTTTGACCTTTCAGGTCATTTGGATGAATATGTGGACCGCATAGCAAATCAACCACTTAGCAAAACACCGCTTAAATTTCGGGGTACAGTCCTTTAAAATTCACCGTTACCAAAAACTTTCTTATTAAACCCTTTACCAAAAAGTTTGTTACCAAATTTTGCTGTTACCAAAATGTTTGTTACCAAATTTTGCTGTTACCAAATTTTGCTGTTACCAAATTTCGTTGTTACTAAAAATTTTGTTACCAAATTTCGCTGTTACCAAATTTCGCTGTTACCAAAATGTTTTGTTACCAAATTTCGTACAGCCAAACTGACATTAAAAATGAAACTGACACTTATTTTTCCGGCTTTTTTTCATAGGCGGGTCGAAAATGTGATAACACCTTTTCAATCAGAATTTCGTCAGCTTTCTAACGCACTTTACAGAATTTCGAAAAGACAAGTTCTTTCATGTCTACGACAACTGTTAAAAAATGTCAGTTTGCTAAACTGACGTGTCAGTGTCAATGTCAGTGTCACTGTTAGTGTGAATTATGAAAACACTGCTCCAAATACTCCAACCCACTTTATATCACCCTAATACCTTTTTAATGACTCTAGACCACCAAAACATAGCCGAAACCATTCAGAATATTCACAAAACCCTTAACCACCCCAAACTAGAGTACTTCAAATCACCCTGAACCAAACCGTACCACCCCAGACCAGCCTTAATCAGCCAGAACCACCTCAAACGGTCCTGAAGTCCATCAACACTTGAAACCGTCCCAGATATACATTATACTACTGTGAATACAGAGATACTTTAATAAAGATACTTTAATGAAAATGTATGATTTTCAAATCTAGGGGAATTGAGATCTATTAGGGAAGTTAGTTTTAATTAAAGAGTTTGGTTATCCCTTCTGTTTTTTATAGGGTACTCACAGGGAAGTCGGATGTCAAAATCTTTGAGGTGTCATCGCTCTGTAAACTTTCCAATATTTTGGGTTCTGTAAAGGGATTTTATCTATTATCAAGGTCCAAAAGTATTCTCCACTAAATTTTCCGCTTAAATTATAGAATTGGACTACCGACTTACGACTTCATTGAGAGATCTCCATTACAAAAAGTTTCCATTGTATTTCCAAATTTTAATGATTTGCATTTAAAAAGCTTTAGCTTTTTTAACCTTTTTTGTTTTATGCTCCTTTGCCCTATTAATTCGCTCTGCTATACCGCTTTATATCCTCCAAAATATTCACCTATTTGGAGTTGAAAGCCTTGAGCATTATTGACAGGCTCCAACCTTCCATTTAACGCACTTTCTTCAAAGTTGCACAGCAAGCCAGAGGGCACTCTTTTCCTTCTGCTCGTAGGCCATTCAACGGACTCCTCTAAACTAGCGGAACATTCCAGTCCTGTTGACTCACTCTCACTTCCGCTACTGCTAGCGATTTCGCCTGCTTGAACATAGACATTTTTCAACTTCTCAACTAAATATTTCTGTGTGTTTCTTTTAGTCGGGACAGGACTTGAGTTGAGTGGAAGCCTGGTGGTGGCGTGGAAGATGTTACATTTATTTCTATTTACATCTGCTGAAATTTTTTCTCTGACACATCTTGATAAATGTTCAGGGTTTTCTTTTCTCTCTTCTATCACCTTTGGAGGATCGTTTCTTCGTTGAGGAGATTTCCCACAAGATGCTTTTCGACTAGTGGGTGTTAAATGCCTATTGACTGCTACATCTTTGCTGTTTTGTCGACTGAAAGACTTCTTGCGATCTGTCAAGTTTTCACCACAAGCAGTTATTGTTGTTGATGTACAGCAGGGGAACACCCATTGGTCGTCGTTGATTCTGAAATAACAATTGATTTAGGCATAAATATTCTAAGTATAATCTTAGAGAGCTAAAACCTATGTACGGGCTACTGAACCTTATCGCACAATTTATTATTTACTTATGACTTTTTATAAACGCTGTCATTGGAGCCGGATAAATTTTTACCAACTCGTTTCCACACCGCCATATAAAAAGCCATAAAAACCAGGCTTTTTATAATTAAGTTACTGTGTCGGCTATGGATCACAATTTTAACCATTAAGCCCGACGAAAAAGTGTATCATTACTTCTTGCTAGGGCACACTGGCACCTCTTCTACAGATGGAAAGCCTTCTTTCTTCAACCACTTGACGCCAGCTTGCAGAAACATCCTTCCATCTAATTTGCATACAGGAAATATGTGCTCTCCAACCCAGCCTTCTTTCTCTACCTGCAATCTTCGAAAGTGAACACAATAATCAAGATAAAAAATCACCTCGAAATGGGCAGAAGTAGAGATCCTGTAGAGGCAGCAGAAGCCTGGATTACTCTTTTTCAGGGTAGAAAACCAGGATTTAATTGGTGAAAAGTAGAGCTGGGAGCGGATAGCCTGAATTAACTTGATTATATGTCAGTCACAGTTGATTAAATTCGAAATATATGACCGTAAGATATATATGACCCATAAGATATAGTTCAAAATGAGTGTTATCTGATGACAAACCTGTTTCAAAAACATTGGAGGCATTTGGTTGACTGTAGCTGCCCCTTCAGTCAGCAGCTTAAGTGTCCACACTTCCAATTGTTGGTTGGCTGGACATCTGCTGGGCTCGGTGGCCTTACAGTCAGAATGACCTAATAGGATGTGAATGGCTATGCTGAGACCGGTGGAAAGATACAGCTCAGCCTCTTTAAGCAAGGGTTGGTGGAGGGAAGTGCGCTCTTTGAGAACTTCAGAAATCAACTCTTTCGAGAGCTCCATTTAGGTATTGTTCGGGTAATATGGGTTATAGGATGGATTCCTTTTTTGGAGCGTGTCCGACAAATATTTCAGACAACTGGACTAGTCCACTTTCTTGTAGATGTTTGAGGGACGGGCTGCAGGAGGTTAGGCTGAAATCATAAATTTTTAGGGTTTGCTTTAGTAAAAAGTATCATTTTTGGTATAGTTTTAGGATAAAAATAAAATGAGATACCGGATTTTCCCACTAAAATTTTGTCAATATTGGTAAAATCGCGATCTGCATTAAGATACAGGCAGAAAATCTTAGGCTCAGGGTTTTGAAATTCAGTAAAAATTTACAGCTCGAATTGGTTGATTTTCTTAATTCAAACTAGTCTGGATGGTTCGGCAAATTTGGTTTTAAACTCAGCAAAACTCAAAGAAAATATACCGTATTTCTTCTAATAGAACGACATGTCGGTTTATTTTCCAATCACCCTCTAGGGTGTCGCTCTATTAGAGACTGTCGCTCTATTAGAGACTGTCGCTCTATTAGAGACTGTCGCTTTATTCTTTCAATCTCTCGGGTAATTTGAGATCAAAAATTTATGGTGAAGTAATTTTTATTAACAAATTTTTAATTAGTAGTCTTTTTAAGCGAATTAAAAGCCTATTCGTTGTGAAATGCTAGATTTATTGAAATGCTGTGTTTACGTGACAATGCTGGATTCAGTTAACAATCAATAACGCAATCATCAAAATTCAAAGATCCGTCGCTCAGGTAGCCATTTTCTTCGTCCTGCTCTGGATCAGCTTCTTCGAATTGATTTCGTTCGACGTCCAGCCAGGCACGAGCATCCTGCAACATCAGTAGTCCCTCTGGCACTTGTCCGTGTGCTTTAAAGCAGTGAATTTTGTCGTCTTCGCTCCCGTCGTGGCACACAGTAATTCCACAATCTAAAATCAGTAATAGCTCCAAACAGAAAATAAAGCGTACCTTTGAAAGACTTAGCAATCATTTCATTTGACAGTGAGTCCCATGCAGTGCAAATCCAACCCAAGTAGACATCCATTGAAGCTGGTCGACGGTTTCCATTCTTTGTCCACTCCATTCTGTCTTCATTCATAATCCAAAGGTTGTAGACTGTTGAGGCGCTTTCTGACATACAGTCGTCGGAACTCGAAGACGGAAGTTGTGACGTTTCAGGAATTTGTCCAGCCAACCGATGCTTGCCTAAATGTGAAATAGTAGACACAAAAAAACGTTAATGACAAACTTTGAACTGCCCCTCATCCAATTCTGCATTGAACATACGCTCGCCCTGTTGCTGGATAATGCGCCGCGAAATCCGATGCTTCTGAAGTCGGTGCTGACGGACCCATTGAGCCAACTGATTGTCTAGATCCACGAACGTTAGCTTTCTTCCACCACCAGCCAGTCTTTTCTTTGCTTTTCCAACCGGAGACGATTCACTATAACTCCCAATAAATTACGAAATATGATACAATAAATACCTTTGCAACTTGAGCTGATCCTTCGTTTTGCGCCAATCGATGACTGTGCTCCTGGTTATGCCAAACTTCTTAGCAGCATTGTTATTGGAAATGGTTTCTGCATGCTTGACGACCTTCAACTTGAATTCATTTGAGTACGACTTCCTGTTTCTTTGATTGCCTGCTTCGGTTTCATCTTCGACGTCTGAGAGGTAAATAAGATCTGCATCGGCCATTTTTACTAAAATAAAAGGTTTTTTAACTTGATTTTTGTGCGTCTGTGAATGGAGTACAAGAGAAAATTGATAATGACCATAAGAATTCTATGGCCTAAGTTTGAAAATAAAATTTCAAAACACCCTTTTTCGCAAAAATTTTGATAAAAACCATAAAGCACTGGAAAAAATCGGCTTTTGGGTGTCGCTCTATTAGAGACTGTCGGTTTATTTTCCAATCACCCTCTGGGTGTCGCTTTATTAGAGACTGTCGTTCTATTGGAGACTGTCGTTCTATTAGAAGAAATACGGTACTGATAAAACCAGTAGAAAATTATCAAAGCTATTAGGCCACTCACACAAAAGTCAAGAAATGAATGATATGCAAATAAATAATCCATTAATGCCAAGCAATGTACCATTTAGTTCTATGTTTGCACTCTTCCACTGTCCAGCAATTCTCAACATATCCAGGTCTTATCGTCTTCTCCGGTAGCAGTAATGGAATGGAAATAGAGTAAGAACAAGAAGACTCCAAGCAGCAGCCTCTATAGTACAGCAATTCTGGGTTCATGCGTTCATTCTCCTATAAACCAACAGTATTGGTAAAGACTAAAAGTGGGGTTCACAAAGCAGTGAACACACAAACGCCAATCATATGGACGGACGGAGGTATTAATCTCGACAAAAGGGTACTGGTTGAAATGTCATATGATGGTTTTTTTAGCCTTCCTTTGCTCTCGGTTTTTTGTTCTGGTTTTAGAAAAAGAGGAGAGTGTGTGTCTGGTGCTGTTTTGTGATCATATGCTGCGACCTTTGAGTCTTCACTCTCCCTGCCTGTCTTTCCCTCTCTATGTATGTGCCCCTTCAATCAACAACACACTTGTGGATACCACTGCTACTAACACTACTATTGCCTTTACTGCTGATGCTGCTACTCAATTAGAGACCACTTTTAAAGTAGCATTGTGACTTTTTAATCAATTAGTTTTTCGTTTCGAAAAGTGAAGTAAAGTAAAGTTTTCGTGACAACTAAAAGATACGGTAGAAATGCTTGGGCAAATCTACGATTTGCGAAAATTGTAATTTGCTAAATGACGAATTTGATGAAACTTTTTTGCCAAATAAGTTTTTTGCCCATTTTTTGGCAATCTCCATACCGCATAAATTTACTTTACAAATTCTATTTTTAGTAATAAAACAGAACAAACAAATATTGCGATATTCTGTTCATAGAAGTACATTCATGGGGAAATCGCTTGCTATGATCCCGTATTTTTAATTAATTCAAAAACAAATAAAAATCAAGTTCTGACAAGATCAAAAGCATAGCTAAAAAAGCAGAACAAGATGCGAAGTAAAATAGAAACTAATAATGAGCACGAAGAAACAAATAAAATAAATGATTATACTCATCCATTCACGCAACCCTTGCCCACATGACTCCCTTCACTCTACTCCAATCTTGCCATCCCAAAAAAATAGTAAGAGAAGTAGTAGTAAAGACCGGTGCGGGAAACAGGGCTCTCCAGACCAACCTCTCTCTCCATCCATACACTCACATCACTAACAACCACCAAAAGAAGTAGCAAAATAAGAGGTGGAGTAGAGAATAATAATAACAACAACAACCATATCTATTTGCTGGCTCTGCATCTCTGCCTCCACTATTTTCCTGCTTTCTACATCTTTAATTGCGCTAATGCTATGGTTATATGGGCAAAAGGGGTGTAGACAGCCTGTCTACCCCCGTCCCTTCCCTGTTGCAATGGAGAGGAGCCGGCTGGTTGGTGTGGAGGGGGGGGAAGGGACAGCTGATTGCCCCACCGCTTGCAAGTGGATGCTGCTGCCTAGACATGTGTTCGAGGGTGAGAGAGTCAGGAAGGTTGCACGCCTGCTTCCTTCTTTTGCTACTGCTGATGCAAGGAATACAACCAACTACCACCCAGTTTTATTGGATTGTTTGCTCATATAGCTTGTTGTAACCAGCAATAACATTTGGAAGTCAAAACAATTGATAATAGCCACAAAATATTTGTCATTTATATTTTTGAGATGTTTATGTCAGATTTTGAGGGAAATAAATAACTATTATGGATAGCTAGGTTCATAAATAAATGATTTTACAGTGGTTTGCTGCTGTGTTCTTCAAACTTAAAAAATTAAGCTAAAAAACACAAATTTCAAACTTTCGCAACATCGGTTTTTCGCCGAAGGGATATAAAAAGGTATAAATAATGCATTAATTTGACAAAAAACACTTACTTTAAAAAGAAAACCAAGATTAGCTGGCATTCTCCTTTTACGAAAGTGCAGAATCTTTCTTAAAATATCGATTGCCGTTTATAAGATTCTAAATTTACAACGATTCTGACCTTAAGTCTAACATATTTCTAACACGTCTTTGTAAAAATTTTAAAATTAAAAAATGTGACATTCAAACTACAGTCAAACCTGGGTTATCCGACACCCCGAAAGTTCGTTCCAGCCTTGGGTCCGACACTTTTTTTAACCCAATTTTCGAAATATTTTATCGATTCTGTTATGACAGTATGGTCGGAAATATCGCAGGATCCCGATTTTGCCGATCTTTTTTTTAAAGTCCTGCAAATTCATCATTAAAAAAGCAAAACCTCGTTTATCCGACACTCTTTTTCGAAAAAAATTTGTAGAAGCTGGACTAAAGTTAAGAAAAGGGCACTAATATATTTAGAAAAAGAGCCGTTTTTCTTATTAAATATACATTTCATAAGCTAATCCAAATTGAAGAGAGATTTAAGTGAAATCAGTAAGTTTAGCAGAAACGACTGGAAATAGGCATGCCATTGAGCTTTGAGCCTTAAAAAATGTTGTTTCTTTTTTGAGCAAAAGCACGAGAAATGTGGCACTACTGTTGTCTTCGTTCCACCCAATCGCCAAATGGAAAAAAAAGAAAATTATTGTTTAGAGCCAGTCTGTCCAGTAGCCAGTCTCTCCTTTCTCTTCAACCTTATCCACACCAAAAGTGCATAGAGGAGAGAGTGGGAAAAGAGATAAAGCTTGTTTTATGAGTTCTTTCCCCCATAGTAAGCAGCAAGAAAAAGAGCAGCAGCAGGAGCAGAACTACGTGGAACAAACACACTTTTTCCTTCTTCCAACATCAAAAAATCTCTATCATTCTCTATATCTTGCTCCTTCTCAATGTTGTTCACATGCTCACACACCCAAACAATCTGTAAAAAGACAGGAAAACTAAAAAAAGAATGGATTCGGTCTTTTAATCTAGAGACGAAAGAACAGAAGGTACTATTCTCCCTTCTAAACGGGTGATTGAAGGGATGCAAACAGTAGGGCTGTTTAAATATATGAAAAAGCAAATAAGCGAATAAAATTGGTTTTTCTTATCTTCATTCGGCTATTCCAATATACAAGTCTTAACTACACACAATATAAAAACGCTTCTAGGTATCGAAAGAAGGTTTTTGTATCAAGCCCAAAATTTTGTATAATACGTAATCAACCCTACAGATTTTAACTGCAGTTATGTCGTGGGTTGACTGTACAATGTTTTCAGCATTTTTAAAATTGATGAGGGTAATCCAAAATTTTTAGAAGCTTAAACGTAGCCTAAGCGGTGCTTTTCTCCGTAAGAATTTTTCATAAGTAATCTGCTCAATGAGTTGGAGCGAGAAAAATTTAGATTCCTAGGGCCTACTTCTTGATTGCAAAATTTGGACTAAAAAAAGGCATACATAAAATACGGGACGCAACCGACTCGCCAACTCCATAACTCGCCATAAGGCTTGCCCACGCGAAAACTCGCCAATGTCAAATCGTGCCGGTGGCAGAAGTACCAACTGCAAAACTCGCCAACGAAAAACTTGTCAACGCAGAACTTATATGAACAATCATCCTTTTTTTTCAAGTTTTTTTTAGCAATTTCGGGTATCGCAATGGCAACATCTGCGTTGGAGAGTCTTTTGCGTTGGCGAATTTTTTCGTTAGCGAGTTCTGACGTTGGCGAGTCTTTTGTGCTGGTGAGTTTTTCGTTTGCGAGTTGGTTGTGCCCCTAAAATACTTATCCCGTATAACCTGTATTTCTTTCCGCCACTCTCGACTTTGAAGACCTGAATTTCAGCACAGAACAAATATTTTATATCGCCATTTATTGCATTTTCGTGACTTAAAAAGCTCTTATACAGATCTGCATCTTGCATCACCTGCATCATGCAGATCTTTCTTGAGATTTGTGCTTTTCGAGTGACTTATTTGTCCATTACGTTTATGTACGCACTTCAACCCAAAGTATGTAAGCCTTCATTGCCTGATGTGTGTATGACTAGTAATTCCCTCTCTCTAATAACCATTCCACGTTGATTTCGCAAGAGAACGTATTTCCACATTCCAACTGTAAGCATCCCTTCTAAATTAAGACACCAAGAGCATCAAAAAATTAAGCATGAGAGACTATTTCGAAGAACACATGCCTTTTCTTTATGAAGAAGATCTAAATTACTAGATTAGAAAGCTAAAGAAACGACACCGTAAGGCTTTCCTTCAGCTTCTTGTAATAATGTAAAATTTAGGGACAAAAATAAATGTTGTATATAAAAGCAGAGTAGATCTTGCTCTCACACATAGACTTGCTAAAAAAAAGTTTTGGAGAAATAGGTGTGTTTATTCACATATTGTGAAACCATGCCAATAATAAGCGTAGCTTTTAAAAAGCCAAAACTGCTTTTTCTACCCCTGTTCTTCTAGCTTTTTAAGAGTGAAACCCTTCGCTTGTGTGTGTGCGCTAGACAAAGAGGCATAGAAAAAGGGAAGAATAAATAAAAAGCTTGAGCTAAATGTCAATAAGTCCGTTGGGAAATGTTTAATCATAAGAGAGATGGATGGACGATTAAACACACATTCTGGATAGACACAATCTATTTAAAGTGGTTTTCTTTTTGGTGGGATTGAGACCTATCTCTAGTTTGGACAGCTTAAAAAAGTCACTTCAAAGGACCATGCTCATGATAGTATGGTGGTCCCCGCCAATTCAAAAAATTTTCCTAATGATTGATACTTCACATTTTGTAAATTTGTGTAAATCGTGTTTAAACGACTCTTAAGTAATTTTTATGTGGTTAAAACGATAAAAAGCTGTTTTCTAACACTTTTCCACAAAAAAACCTATTTTTAGAAAAAATATTTTTGACCAAAATTTGACCAGAAAACTTGATTTGCCTTGGTCCCCCAAGGAAAAAGTCAAAATTTCGGTCAAATTTTTTTTCCAAAAATTTGTTTTTTATGTGGTAAAGTGTTAGAAAACAGCTTTTCTATCGTTTAAGCACATAAAAATTACTGTCGTTTTAACACGATTTACACAAATTTACAAAACAAATCGAACCATTGAAATTTTGAAAAAGGCTAAAAAAAGTTAGAAAAAAGCGAATGTGTTCATGGGTGGTCGCGAACTTTGTGGACAACCTTATACTATCAAATTAATTAGTTTCTTCTAATAAAAGCCATGAGCTTTTATTTTCCAGCCTGCCGACGGCAAAAATTTTACAGGTTGAGAAGACAATCTTCTGGCAAATTTATATATTTCGAGACAGTTATTCAGCTTAAAACTGAAAACATAATTTCTCAAAACTATAAACAAATAACACAAAAACCAAGTATTTCTCAAAACTTAAAATCTACTGTAAATTTTCTAACAGGCCGACCCCCTAAATTTAAAAAACTTCGTACTAGCTAAATCCCAAAAAAGCATAGTTTAAAAAAATATCGTAAAAACATTAAAAAAATAAAAAACAGGTTTCTAAAACTGTAAAATATTTTCGCGGAGAATTCGTTTGGAAAAAACATATGGGCATCAATAGAAGGAATTTACAAGAGTAGTCAACAATACAAGGCAATAAGAGAGCACAGGATAAAGAAAAAGAGTGTAGGGAAGATTTATGGTGTAACAGGACAGAGGCACGGCAACAGGAAGACTCAGCTGACTGCTTGCACATCAATGAAAGGTCTGCTGCTGCTCTGTTCTCTCTCGCTCTCATTTTTGGTAAAAGAGTGTAACAGCGACCTGATAACTTAAAAATATAAACAATCCACGAGAATTATAGTCAAAAATACAATTCAATTGACCTCCGATAAATCAATACCAGCTTTCGTCGTCATTTATAAGATAATATTATTAAGTTTAACAACTAATATAGCCTAAAAACGGCTCACTTACATTATGAATAAAACTTTTATGAAAATCCATCATTAGAACAAAAAGTCTTTTGGCCAGTAATTAAAATGGCAAAAAACGTTTCATGACAAAATTGTGTTTGAAATAAATTATTATCAAACTAATTAATTGTGGAAATATTTGGTACAGTCAACCCCCGCTATAGTGACAACTCGCTATAGGAACACCCTCGCTATAGTGACACCTTGCAGACGATTTGCTTGGTTTTGTCTAAAATGCTTTAGACTAGACCCTCGCTATAGGAACACCCTCGCTATAGTGACACCTTGCAGACGATTTGCTTGGTTTTGTCTAAAATGCTTTAGACTAGACCCTCGCTATAGTGACACCCCATGCCGGTCCCAACAAATAAAGTACCCACGATATAGTGACACATGTCAAGTTTAGTTAATTAAAGTTGTAACTTTGAGTGAAATTTCTTTTAAAAACGAATCTTAAGCTCTCCGTGAATTTCTTCATATTAATTACGTGGTTTTCGCGCTGTTTTTGCTGCCAATATTGAACCCAATGATGTATATAATGCCGAAAAACTGTAGTACAGTTTAAAACTGTCCTACAGTTGTGATTAATATTCACAATTGTAGTGCAGTTTCTCGGCATTCATCTTATGACTGCTTTAATGAAATTTATTAGTTTCGGTTTTCTCTCAGAAAACACTATTGTTTCGCTACTTAGGCCCGCGACTCTCAATTTAAATCCTGAATATGTGTACGTTGATTCCGGAGTTGCGAGTCGGAATGGCGAATTTATAGCGTTTCCTTGACCAACCTTGGAACAGCAAAATCATGCATTTTTGATTATACTGACGCATCAGAGCTGTCGAAAGACTTTAAATATTGGGTTAAAGGCTATTACACCCTAGACGGAATGAACTTAATATAAAATCGACAGTTGACTGAATTACCATATGCAAAACCCTCGATATAGTGACACTTTTGAAGAAGTTTTTAAAAAACCCAGCTATAATGACACCCTCGCTATAGTGACACCCCAGGCCGGTTCCGAGGGTTGTCACTACAGTTGAAGCTCCCTATAACGACTCTCAAGGGACCGGCTAAACCGAGTCGTTATAGAGAGCGTCGTTATAAAGAGCGTCGTTTTGACTTGAATGACTTAGCTCAGGTTCAGTTCTTTTTCCGGATCGTTATAAAGAGCGAGTCGTTATAGAGAGCGTCGTTATAAAGAGCGTCGTTTTGACTTGAATGACTTAGCTCAGGT
Source organism: Ditylenchus dipsaci (assembly GCA_004194705.1). NCBI lineage: Eukaryota > Metazoa > Nematoda > Chromadorea > Rhabditida > Anguinidae > Ditylenchus > Ditylenchus dipsaci. Next base: position 17,465 of record SADC01001168.1, on the reverse strand, counting down.
TCAGTTCTTTTTTCCGGATCGTTATAAAGAGCGAGTCGTTATAGAGAGCGTCGTTATAAGAGCGTCGTTTTGACTTGAATGACTTAGCTCAGGTTCAGTTCTTTTTTCCGGATCGTTATAAAGAGCGTCGTTATAGAGAGCGTCGACTGTATAGCGAGGGTTGACTGTATTGGACATAGCATAGGATCCTATAATTGACCTACGCTAACTATATTTGCGTTGGATTCAGAATTTCACGGGCAACACGAAATTATACAAAACCAATATATAAGTTGTAACGCAATTTTTCAATAACTTCCTTCTCGTTAGAAAAACCCTTGATTCTGACACCGGATTCGTGTTAAGCGTGAAAATTGCGTTACAACTTATATGTTGGTTTTGTATAATTTGACGCAATTTTATGATAAAATATTTCTGCATTACGTGCCAAAATATCCGCAAGATTTTGTTCTTCGATTTGCTTTCGTCCGTTTTTATCTAGAAGTTATTCGTAGGCAAAGTTTTGGCTCTTTTAGTGTCGAAAACAAGGATATCCAGAAACTGTATCATTGAGGGAAATCATAAATTCTCTGTGAAACTATGGCTACTCTGCTGCAAGTTCATGCGCAATCGATAGCTCTGATCTGGCTCATCATTTTGAGTGGTTTTAATTCCAGATAAAATAGAAATTTTGGCGAGTACCATCTAAATTTCCCTGAATTTAAAATGGTTGAGGGTGACCGAAAACAGCCTACTTTCGGGAGAGGTTTTCACCATCTCATACCAACTTTTTTTTTTAATTTTTTTTGCACCATCATGTTGCCCGTGAAATTCTGAATCCAACGCAACACTTACTACGCTTGAGAAGGCAAGTGTAAAAATGCAATTTTTCGAACTTTTATTAAAAAAATTTAAATTTTAAAATAACGTGTAATAGTGTAATATCACATTTAAAAGCCCAACTCCTCGCGGTTTTAATGAGCTGTAAAAATTTCCTAACACAGTTACCAGGCTGACGAGAAAATCTGAGTAACAGTCATTTATATAAAGTAACTCATTTTCAAAAAGTACACTTTCTCAAATTGGAGCAAAAACTCCAAAAAACGGGTTTTTTTAATTTCTCTTTGCACCATCTTGTTCAGCGGGAAAAGATCAGATCGATTGAGATCAGATAAAATCAGTTCAGATCGGTTCAGATCAGTCGAGATCGGTTGAGATCGGGTCAGATCGGCATACTTTTTTTTCTTCAATTTGCGGCGAAACGTATTTTACAGTCAAAAAGCAAGGTTCATTGTGTTTTTTAACTACATACATATGGTTACAATTTTAGTCGGACCCGCTGAGAAAACTTTCGATTCTAATTCTGGATTCGTGTTCTGCGTGGTCGATTTGCTTATAAAACTTCTTTTACAATTTCTGAGTCACTGTCTAATTTTGAATTCCGCTCAAGACAATAAACATTGAAATTTTAAATTCAAAGTTTATTGTCTTGAGTGGAATTCAAATTTGACAGTGACTATGAAATTGCAAAAAAGGTTTATAAGCAAATTGACCACGCAGAACACGAATCCAGTGTCAGTGTCAAAAGCTTTTTCAGCGGGAAAAAATCCACCCACTAAAATTGTAACCATATATATGTAGTTAAAAACACAACGAACCTTGCCCTTTTTGACTGTAAAATACGTTTCGCCGCAATTTGAAGAAAAAAATATGCCGATCTGAGCCGATTTGACCCGATCTGATCTGATCTAAATCGATCTGATCTTTTCCTAACTCTGTGTGAAATACGTTCCGCCGCAAAACTTTTACTTAAAGGGCCTGACCTCTTCCTACTCGGTGGTCCCCGCCAATTCAAAAATTTTCCCTTGATCATTAGACTTCTGTACGGATTTTTCCGCTAGGTTTCTAACAAAACTAAGCCTAAAATTTAATTTCAGGCCTAGTTTTGTTAGAAACGTGGCAGAAAAATCCGTAGAGAATTCCAATGATCAAGGGAAAATTTTTGAATTGGCGGGGACCACCGAGTAGGAAGAGGTCAGGCCCTTTAAAGGGGGGAACTTCTACGGCTACTTTTTGACATTCCTTTTTTGACTACTTTTTGTCATCACATACATTTTTTTCACATTTTTTGTTTTCTCATCTCAGACGTTTTTACACCGTTTTGTAGCAGAGATTCTCCTCTTTTGATTGAGTGGTTAAACAGCCTGATTAAAAATAATTTTCGAGAAAATCAAAACAAACTCACACTAAAAACCGTGGTTTTTCACCCAGGTGTCTTCAGTGGAGTTTCACCTTATATTTGGTGTGTTTTTCTCGAAAATTATTTTTAATCAGGATTGTTGACCACTCAATCGAAAGAGGAGAATCTCTGCTACAAAACAGTGTAAAACATCTGAGATAAAAAAAACAAAAATATGTGAAAAAATGTATGTGAAGTGGAGTAGGAGACTGTCAAAAAGTAGCCGTAGAAGTCCCCCCCCTTAAAGGGAGGGTGAAATTGATCTGACCTTTGCCGATCTGAACTGATCTGATCTTTGCCCACCCCTGGCTTGTATCCAGTGATGTTTTGTGTACACATGTAAACGCTCAAATGTTTCGTGTTGCGGTTACATTTTTGTAAACAAATGTACACAAAAGATTTCGAGTTTTTGTTTTTGAACATTTATAAAAATTTAAATTTTCTCATTTTCATTTCTGTACACAAATGAAAATCAGAAAATTTTTGTGTACGTTTGTGTACACAAATAAAAAGTCAAAAAGTTTTGTGTAGGTTTATGTACACAAATGAAAACCCTGAAAATTTTGTTTATGTTGTGTACACATGGGAAAAATATTGTAAGCAACACAATAAAAAGCAAAATACTGGTGAAAAAACTCATAAAAGTGCATGAATGTAAAAACTCTATGTTCTTATCCGGTTTTTGAAATCCAAAAATGAGATCGAGCTTCTAACATGACTCGTTATCATGCACAATATGCCCGAGAAAGTACGTTTTTGTAATTTATTAGTATAGTACACATTGTTTTTGCAATAAAACATTGTTCTTTTGTGTTGTGTACAATATTTTTCCCATGTGTACACAAACACAAACAAAATTTTCAGGGTTTTCATTTGTGTACGTAAACCTACACAAAACTTTTTGACTTTGATTTGTGTACACAAACGTACAAAACATTTTCTTATTTTCATTCGTGTACACAAACGTACACAAAAATTGTGAAATTTTCATTTGTGTACACAAACGTACATAAACTTTTTCGACATTTGATTTGTGTACACAAACGTAAACAAAGATATTTTTATTTTCATTTGTGTACAGAAATGAAAATGAGAAAATTTAAATTTTCATAAATGTTCAAAAACAAAACACAATATTTTTTGCTTTCTTGTGTTTACAAAAATGAAAATTTTTCGTACACAAAAATTTGTAAAGAAAACAACACTGCTTGTATCCAGGCTCAAATATCCGAAATTTCCCAAAATCGATGGTTTTCGGGATTGTTCTTTGACTGTTTTGATTAAAATTTCCTGATTTTTTTTACAAGTCATACTTTTCATATACTAAAATGAAGCCAAGATTCTAGGCTTCCATTTGAGCTATCATACAGAGAAAAAGCAAACTCGAGTCATGGTTAAAATTCCAAAAATATTCAATAATGCCCAAACCCTTGACATGCTAACCAAGGCTGTCCAGAATTTTTTAGTATTACGTTTGGAACTGACGTTTTTTGGAATATTAATTTACATGATCATTCACAACCTTATACTCGAAATGTAGACCTGCTTCCTGCCGTCATTTTGAGTATATGGTTGTAAATGATCATTGTAAAAAGGGGAATTTTTGGAAAGACGATTCAAAATACGTTTTGTCTCGTGGGAATAATAGTGTACCGACGCCTCCGAATTCATTTTATCTTTGTTCTCTAGAACCTAAAAGAAAAGAATCTAGCTCTAAGAAATGCTCTCGGATATTTTGGAAATTTTGAGGGCTTGGCAATTTTGAGGGGTGTTTTCAATTTGAGCCATTTTGAAAATCAAGCCAGGTAGCCTCGTCTTCAAGGTGGATCAGCAGCTCAAGCGTGTCATCGGTTGGAGCCCGATGTGAAGAGTGCCATGACGCTAATGGTCAAAGAAGCTTGCAACCAGCTCTGGGAGAAGGATGGAACCGGATGGGAGTCGGAACTCCAGGTTAGTGATCCTTTTGACTTCTTAGAAGTCTTTACCGACCGCGGATTGTGTGTGGTCAAGATGTCACCGATGTGGAGACCGAGATGGTCAAGACCGAAGTGGGAGTCCGTGAGGACGAAGTGATTACCGAGTACCGATTGAAGTACATGGGTGAGCCGTCAGTTCAAGAGGTGATGGCGAATGGACCGTCTATGGATTGTGAGATGGCAAAAGGACCGAAGCCTCAGGGATTGCAGAGGAGTGGACCGATACCTCAAGGAATAGTGGTGGAGGGACCGACGCCTCTGGATGCCGAACTGGCAAGGTGCTCTTATGATACCTGCCTCGGTTCCGAATGCAGCATGGATGTTTATTTTTATTATGGGGCATTTTTCAGTGATTAGGGGGCTTTTTCAGTAATTAGGGGTCAATTCAATTAGGGGCATTTTTCCGGAATTAGGGGGCAGTTTTTAGCAATTAGGTGGCAGAATTAAATATTACCCTGGTCAAAATTCAGCTAGATAACTACATGTTTTCAATTAAATTTCGACGATTTTTCCCTTGGTCTAAGCTGAAAATTTTCAAACATTTTTCATTTATTTTTCATCTTGAATTTTTTTTTCGATTTATTCCTCCCAAAGATAACGTACTGGAACGTCGCAGTTCTAGATCGGAAATTTCTTTTGCCGGCCCTGTATTTTAAACTTTTCTTTTTGGGACAAACACCTTTTGAAATAGAATTTACGTGAAATATTTCAAGTTCTCGATATGAAATGACTATTATGACATGATATATTTTTGCTTGTCACAATTTTATCTGGATCAAATTTAAGGGGGGTTCTGCACATCGAAGAGCGATTTTTTTTTAACTCTCAGGTTTGATTCCAAGGGGTGCATAACCTAACTTTATATCCTTTAATTTACAAGTTTGGTGTCAAAATAATTCTCAGGCTCTTGGCTGCCCAACGAAATTTTCACAGCATGATTAAACGACATCTGGAGCTGATTCGTAGGCTAAGACCTCCTAAATTTTCGGACATCGGTCGTTTTTGTTGTTTTTCTTTTACTGGTCCTATCGATATTTTCTGACTTTTTCTACAAGTTGAACGTTTTATATACCAAAACGTAGCTAAGATTCTGGTTTTTCATTTGAGCTATCACTCAGAGTAAAAACAAACTGCAGTCATGATTGAAATTCGAAAAACATTCAACAATACGCACTTCTTTGTCATCCTACCCAGGGCTGTCCAGAATTTTTCAGTTTTATTTTTGAAACTGACGTTTTTCCCCGATTTTAATTCGCATACTCATTTGCAACCATACACTCAAAATGTAGCCCTGCGTCTTGCCGTCTTTTTGAGTATATGGTTGTGAATGATCATGTAAATTAAAACTACAAAAAACGTCAGTTCAAAAATAATACCCAAATTTACTTTTTTTAAGGAAATACATTTTTTGGCGCAAATTTATTTTTTATGGGGCAAATTTTTCTCTTTTTTGGGATAAATTTTTTTTTCAGAAAGGTTTTGTGGAAAAAGGTAAATCTGCCCCAAAAAATGCCAACAAAGAAAGTGCGGGAATTCAATTTTTTTTGCTGTTTTTACAATATGTGAAGCCCTTAGGCCTCAAACACAATGAGGAGTCTGTTTGCGGATGCTAAATTAGATTTGTAACTCGGAAAAGGCCATAACTTTTCTTTCAATTTTTCAAAAATTATTCTCTTAGTGCCATTTTGTAGCTAAGATTCAGGGCTACCAGATGAGCATTTTATAAAGTAGATGTCCTTCAAAAATTGAGATAAAAATGTAAGACTCCGACTAAGACTCTTGACCAGAATTTGAGTCAGGAGTATTGGGTGGAGTCTTACATTTTTATCTTAATTTTTTGAAGGACATCTACTTTATAAAATGCTCATCTGGTAGCCCTGAATCTTAGCTACAAGATGGCACTAAGAGAATAATTTTTTGAAAAATTGAAAGAAAAGTTATGGCCTTTTCCGAGTTAAAAATCTGATTTAGCATCCGCAAACAGACTCCTCATTGTGTTTGAGCCTTAGGCTTAGGCTTTAGACTCAAAGTAGACCAGCGTACGTTAGGACGGTCTCAAACGTGTTTCTCGAATTTAATCAACTGCAAAAACAGAAAGACAGAAACCTGTGGGCCAGTGATCTATAAAGTCGATTTTACCAATACTCAAAAAATACCCTAGAGAACCGTATTTTACCACTATCAAAGCATTTTCAGCATGCCCGAATTAGTCTAGAAAACTAGCTTTGGAACCCGAAAAGTGAAAAATTGCTCCAAGTGGACGACCACTTGGTTTGCATGGTTCAGACTAAAAAATTTCAATTCCCACGAAATTAGATAGACTGAAAGTGAGAGTCGAAAAAGTCATTGGGTACATTGAAAAATAGAATGAAAGTAAGACTGAGAGGCAATTTCTCCACGTTGGTACACACTGAAAGTGAGAGTGAGAGTGAAAGGAAAATATTTTTTGAGTGAAAGGAAACGTGGCTTTACGGGCGCAATCTGCGGTGGCGCAATCTGAATTTGGCGCAATCTGCGGTGGCGCAATTTGAATTCGGCGCAATTTGATTTTGGCGCAATCCGCGGTGGCGCAATTTGCGGCGGCGCAATTTACGGCGGCGCAATTTGAATGTGGCGCAATTTGATATGGCGCAATATGTCGCTGCCCGGCATTTTTACTGATAACCAGTGTTGTAAAAATGTAAATTTTGGCACCGGCATCGCACCGTCACCGGTGCCGGCACCGGGCTGAACATTTGCACCGGCACCGGTGCCTATCACATTCAGTATATTTTTTAAATCAGCTCTCTTCCTTAGTTGCTTTCCGTAGTCAAAATCATTGCTTTTAATTTACCCTTTTTAAACTGTTTCAATGTATTGGTTCATTTCTTGATCCAATGGGTCTGAAACGTGTTTCTCAGCCTGAGATTTTCCAAATTCAAAAAAGCAAAAGAAAACGAATCCGTGGCACCATTAATATGGGCGGCACCGAATTGATCCGCATCGAATTGATCCACACACGAATTGATCCACACACGAATTGATCCGCACCGAATTGATCCACAAAATTTGTCCCGACACGAAATGCTTTTAAATTTTTGTCTCGAAAAGTTTACTCGTTAATTCAAACATTTTTCAGTGAAACGCCGGATCTCCCATGCGCCAACTGAACCTAGTGGTCTTTCAATTTGGACCACAAATTTTTTTTACGTTTTTCATGTTCCAAAACTTGTTTTTTGGACTGATTCGGGCATGCTGATGATGGTTTCATAGTGGTGAAATGCCGTATTCTCGAGTACTTTTTGATTTTTTTTGGTAATAATTGATTTCACCAAAATCAATTATTGCCCAATACTCAAAAAAATAGCTGAGAAAACGGCATTTTACTAACATCAAACCGTTTTCAGCATGTCCGAGTCAGTCCAGAAAACAGGTTTTGGAACATGAAAAACATAAAAAAAATTTGATCCAAGTGGACGACCACTTGGTTCTGTTTAACCCATGTAGTCGTACCCAGGTTGGGGAACTCAGGTAGAAAGCTCACTTGGTGTCATCCGATTCTCCCTGAGTAGTCCAGATACATATTCATATTTTTTTCTGAAATCTAATCTCGGTTTTAGCACCGGTGCCCGCACCGGTGCTTTTACATCACTGCTGATAACCCAAAAATGTAGAGTAAAAAATAGGTTATGCATCCACTAGGAATCGAACCTGAGTGTTCAAAATGTTCGCTTTTCGATGTGCACCCCTCCCCCTTCCAAACCATCAATGATTTGTAAACAAATTCATTATTTTTGCTGTTAATCAGCTCCCAGAGTGCCTAATTGATAATTTGTGCACTAATATTATTTCACCACTTTTTTCAGAAAATTAGCTATGGATATAAGCAAAGAAAAAAAACTGATGCTATTGGCAGAAGATTGCGATCCAAGAGTACGGACTTCAGGTAATTTTTTATTGAAAATTTAATTTCATCGCTTTATTGTAAACCTGCTCCCTCGTGTGCTCCCTTTTGTGTTCTCTCACTCGGGCATACTTATAACTTTATTTTATTCTATTGAAAGCTTAATTTTTAGCTCTTCAAGGTTTAACGTTATTGTGCGAAGGTGATCAATGTCTATCTTTGAGCTCTTACAGAAGAATTACTGAGGTTAGAGTTTATTTGTGGGTGAAAATATTGATTTGTAGACCAGATTATGTCATGGTTTTCTAACCAGAATTTTTTTGTTGTGTTTGCATAACTTTCCCTTTTTGAAGCTATGCGACAACTCTGAAAAGAATGTACGGTTGATGGCACTAAGGATAGTGTTTGTGTTCGCCGAAAAGTATCCTGATCAGTAAGTGAAACGCGTAAAAATTATGTGCTCCAAAATATTTTTAGTGAAGTCACCACAGCCAAAGGTTTCCAGCTGCGACTCCAAGATGATGCGTTTGCTTTCATCTGTCACCTAATGAATGATTTGGAGCCTGTGGTACGAGCAGAAGCTGGTCGACTACTAGGCTGTTTTACATCTGTATCAGATTCTTTCCTCCACCAAACGCTAGACAAAGTATCTTTCACTATTATTGTGCACTTGATTTTATTACTATACGTTTTTACTTTTTAGAAACTGATGCGACAAATGAGGGTTCGTAAAGCAATTTATTTCCACTTAAGTTTATAAAGCGCTGGTCAAAATTTAGATGCTTAGTGACGGTACAGTAGCAAAAGATGGTGGGAATAAGTGGAGCACAGGAAAAAGTTGGGAGAAGACGTTCCTATGGAAAAAGAGGAAGAAGAAAGTCAGTCTATGATTCCTTCAGGAGCATGTGGTGCATTCGTTACGGCCCTAGAAGATGAATTTATGGCCGTCAGACAAGCAGCAGTATATTCTTTGGGCAAATTGGCGGCTAATCGTCCTGAGTTTGCGAAGAAATGTATCGATCATTTGGCCGATATGTTCAACGACGAAATCCAACAGGTTTTTTGCCGGTCAAATGCCTTATTTTATATTAATCGCTAAATTTCCAGGTCCGCTTAGATGCGATAAGAGCACTTTCCCCTTTAGTAATTCATGGTACCATTCAACAAGATCAGCTTCACACTATTTTGACCGGCTTGGATGTAATAAAGAAAAATTTTACTGAAAATTTTTGTACAATATCTTTGAATTTATAGGATGCTAATGCCGAAAATCGAACAGCTATTCACGAGGTTTGAAAATTCAGCTAATGCTGTATTGTTGAAATTCCGCTTTAGCTCTTATCCAAGTCAAACTTGGCAGATGCGGATTGTGTGAAGCAATGTATTCGAGTCCTCTTGCATTCTCTTAAACGCTTTCCTATTGACAAGTTTCGATCTACGAGTATTTTTTCTACATTTTTTTCCAACATCTAATTGTGACAGGTGTCTGAGCGCTATCGGACTACATCACTCTGTGTTTGTGCATGGATTAGTGACTGAAATGCTTGAAATCCACCCAATTTTTGATACTCCTGAGCAGCACATTGATGATGATTTTTGTGAGTGCCTTATTTTATAAATATGCAAATTCATATCGCTGTTCACTTTTCAGATCTAGGAAAACTTATTCTTGTCCTGAATGCTGCTTCAAACCATTCAGTCATTTGCTCATTAATTCCAGCTTACGTGAAAAAACATTACAGGTGCACCGTGACTTGTTTTTTAGCATGTATTCGTCTTTTTATCTATTTAGGTACCTACGGTGTGCTGCACCCAAACTTATTCCAGTGGTCAAAGTTAGTAGATTCCGGCTCTGCTGTGCAGTTATGCAATCTTTAGAATTACAGGAAATTGAAGAATCAAAAGTGCGTGCCAAAATGTTCGACTTCTCCACACTTGCAGATAGTAAAGTTGACTATCTGCTGCGTTCTACATATGAACGCATTTCCGAAGCTAATTCAAAGGAACTAACAGATAGAGTTATTTTGCTAGATATGATTTTAAAGTGCGCTATATTCATGGAATAAACCACTCACCTGACGCTGTCTATTTCAGAGACTTGCACGCTTATCAGAACATTGAGCAGGAAATTGCTATTCCTGCTGGCTTTCTCCATCGTTTCTGCAGGGTGGTCAAATTGTACAATGTAGCGATGTCTTCTTCTCTTACCACGAACAGTACCGAACCTGTTTTCATATCTTATGCTGAGGTGAAAGCGCTATTATCTTTGCGATTTTATAATCTTATTTTAAGTGTATGGAAGATATATTTTGGATTGAAAACCAATACAGGTAAAGTATCAAAACTGTAACAGTTCACGATACCCGTAGCATTTTATAATCTTGGAATTGCAGCGGAACGAACAAGAGTGTGCTTGCGTTCCTTGCTGAGTGCTCTTTCAAATTGCTTGTGTTGGTTGTGGCCATGACTCTGGATGCAAGCAATTATCAGCAATTTGTGACCACTATTAGGGATGGGCTGTTGAAAGCAAACAGGTAATATGATTACTTCTAAAAGTGTTTGTTACATTCGAGATATTACGATAGTGTTAATCTAGAGCCTGGAATTGTTGCTACTTATTGCTAGATTTTTTATTTTCAGACGACTGATAGAATTAGATGTTAGCTCCTCTGAATCTATGTCTAATTTGGTCACCTGGATTGCCTTAAACTTGCCCGGTGTTGAAGACAAAGTCAAGATGGAGCCTATAAAGATGGAAGTTCAGTCAGTGTTGATTCTTAGGCAAAAGTTGCTTTCCCTACTAGTGAGATCTGCTACAAAAATTCCTAAGCAAATCAACAATTTGAGAAGGGTTGCTATGAAATCGGTGAAGGTAGTAGATCCTAGTAAAGAGGTGCAAAATGAAACAGTTGTTCGGTTCGTCTCTGGTTTGCCTACTGGGATATTATTGACTTGTCATCTTTCAAATCTCACGGCGACTGATTTGGAAAACTTTAGAATTGAAGTGAGTGCGTATTTTTGTAACTTTAGAAACTCTTAATTTTCTTCTTTGTGCTGTTTAAACCACTTCTTCAGATAAAGTATCCTGATACAACTCTCGCCTATTTTCGTCCTCGTCCTACAGATATTCATCGCCTAAGTGAGCAAATGGTTCGTGTTCAAACAAGCGTTATCGTATCTGCATGCACTTGGTCATCTGTGGGTACTATTCAATTAAGCTGCGGTCTCTTATCTCCAAAACAGAATTCCAAGTCAATGACAGCGAGCAAGTGCAATGCTTTGTTCCTCTGGCAGATGCTGATTTCAGGTGTTTCGTCAATAAGATCGCTGTAAAGATACATCCGGTACCTAGAGCTTGATCTAATTTTATCGTCATCAATGTTGTTCATACTGTTCCTCAAAATGATTAGTATTAATTCATTGTGTTGTTAACTGATTGCAAGTAAGAAAATGTTGTAGAGCATTATACGGGTTGTCGTATTTTGTTGCTGAATATGTGGCATTGACCACCTCATTAGAGATTAGATCAAGGTTCCCAAGTGGGCCAAAAAGTCAGTATGTATAATGGCTGATTTATCAGCCAAAAATTTTCAAATTGCATTTTTATCATGTTTTTAAGCGGAATTTTGCCAAAATTCTGCCCTCCGGGTTGCCAAGTTCCTCAAATTTGATGCTGCATCGAACTGTAAAAACAGAATTATTTGTTTATTGATGATATCTGAGTACAGGTCATTTTTAAAAAATCACAGATTTGGCAAAGTTTTGAAAATCTGTGACTTTTTAAATGGTTTAAAATGGTCTGTACTCAGAAATTATCAATAAAAAAATGAATTCTGTTTTTACAGTTCGATTCAGCATTCAATTTGAGGAACTTGGCAACCCGAAGGACAGAATTTTGGCGAAATTCCGCTTAAAAACATGATAAAAATGCAATTTAAAAATTTTTGTTTGATAAATCAGCCATTATATACGCTGATTTTTGGCCCACTTGGGAACCCTGGATAAGATTGTCATTTGAAAAGTTAAGTCGTATAAATATATTGCAATCACTGGTAACTGTGTACAATTTGTAAATTCTTTGTGCCTTACTTTTAAGTGAAATGTTTTCGGAAATCCAGAAACTTAATAAAAATGTGAGAATACAGTGTGAATAAAAAAACACGGATGATGAAAAGAAACTTGCATATTTGCACAGCTCCTTTCTATCGACTTGACCAGGAAAATTGATAACATTAGTTAAGTTTCCTCGTACTTATGTCGTTTACACCACACCTTCATTTTCGATTTTTTCTTGTTCAAAATGACCCAAAATCACATCAATCTTATTTTTTCTGCTTTACGATATAATAGAAGGATCTCTAAACACTTTCTGATAAAAAAAATTTAAATTTGTCAAAGAATTATGCTCCTAACCCCTCAAGAATATATCACCTTTTTGAAGGTATTTCTAACTAAATTTTAGCCTTTTTGAGGCACATGAATGCAAAAGTGATAGAATTTAACAGTTTTTCACTTTCTAGGGTTACAAGGGTTGCTACTATGGTTTAAAAGTTGTTAAGACATACCAAGGGTATTTGGTCGCTTCGCGGCCAAAGACCAGCACACTTCACATTGCAATGGATTGGGGTATACATTTATGTTTGGCCGCGAAGCGGCCAAATACCCTTGGTATGTCTTAACAACCTTCGTATGCTTTACAAAGTAAAAAAATTGTCAAAAACTATCGCTCCGCCTTCATATGCCTTAAAAAGGCTAAAATCTAGTCAAAAACACTTTAAAAAGGTCATATATCCTTGAGGGATTAGGAGCAACATTTTTTGACAAAGTAGTAGAAGTAGTTTTCTACGAGAAAGAAATCTTTTGGTACTCGAAAAAATTAAAACCCTTCAAAACGTTCGTGTTTTTTTTGATTAGCCCTGTATATACTAATGAATTGATTTTTATGTCGTTTTTCTCTTATTTTTTATGTATATTGAAAAGAAGTTGTGCTTATTCAACTATCCTACTTTATTACTTGCTACCGATAATATTTTATATTTATCGCAATTTTTATTTATAGATAAATGAGTAGTAACAATAGCAACAATGGTCGGTTTTTAAAGCTTGGTACGTTGCTAGAATCAAAGGTAAAAATATAAGTTCAAAAGTTTCAAGTATGCTAGTTGAAAAATATCGACGCTAGTAGCGAATACCCCCTAACGATTTTCACTTTTTTTACTTTAGTAAAAAGTACCCAAATATTATGTCCCAGACCCCGGAAAATGTGCGCAAACTCTTCATTAGTCACAACTTCCGTACGCTGGCCTACCCCCAAGCCTAAGGGCTAAGCCTAAACTTGTTGTTTGCAAGGGTAGTTACAGCAATTTTTAAAGGTCGGATGCTTGGGGGGGGTATTCGCTACTAGCGCCAAAATATCTATTCCAGAACCGTTGGCTGAGGCAGGAAGCCGTTAATACTTTCGGACAAGTGCCTATCAGAAATCCTCATCTTCTCACTACTTTATTGGACAAATTAAAAAGTTATTTTCATACCGTATAGATTTTAGCGCAGACGAATTCTTTAAAGGGGCATGCCCACCTTTTCAAAATTGTTGCCCGCCAATTCAAAATTTTTCCTATTCATTGAACTTCTGTAAGAATTTTTCAACTTGGTTTCTAACACAACTATGCCTAAAATTGAATTCTAGGCCTTGTTTTGTCAGAACCAAGTTGAAAAATCCGTATAGAAGTTCAATGATTACGAAATTTCGGCGCTACTCGACTTTACACCTCCTAAAAAACAGCTACTCGGTCTCACCCGTCCCAATAATTTTTAAGTCTACACGGGAAAGGCACGACCACCCAGTCACGTGTCAAGAACTTTTTATATCAAAGGATAGCTCTCTTTGAGCTGATTAAGAAACCGTTCGCAAAATCTGCTACGCGCTAAACTGCGCCGAGGTATCGGCTTTTGAAATTAGAAAGTTTTGACCTATGACGTATTGTAGATAAGCCATTAGCGATTAACAGATACTTATGGCGCAGTGGTATGGGTTAAAATTAATTTACCCTGTTGAAATGATGATAAGTTTTTATAGGTTTTTTCAAAGTTCTATTTTTACAGATCGATTTTTCTCGCAGAATATTTTTTCAGTATATAATGTCAAAAACACAATTTTTGCTTGTTTCCCCATGTGGTTTGAGCCATGGTCTGTGGATTGCCTCTAGACGGTCAACACCCAAACCACATAAGGACCAAGCGAAATTCGTGTTTAAACTAGAATTATGAAAAACTACCTACAGAAAAGATATGACCACTTCAAAACGGGCGAATTCTAGAAACACATTGTACTTGTAATTTTTTTTACACGCAAGTCTTATGATTTCCCTTAGAGATAAATTTTAAAATTTGAAGTATTATGGCATGAATATTTCGTAATTTATCAATAAAAAAATTGACGCTACTCGTAATACCCCCCCCCCAAAAAGCTACTCGGGAATACCCCCCCCTCCCCCAAAAAATCGGACCTACTCGGTTATACCCCCCCCCCCAAAATCAAGATTTTTAGGAGTGGTCAAAACCCATTTTTAAGCAATAATTTCGCCATAAAAGGTCCAGAAAAGCAATTTAAAAGGGATTATGGGCTGTATTGGAGGGGAAGGGAATAATACAGGGGCCACTTTTTTTTAGCTGCTTTACCATGTTTTTCAACTCGGGCCGTGGCAAAAATAGACTCTATTATGCATTTATGATCAAGTGTACTTCTCGGAATCATGTCTAAATCATGAAAAACATGCATACCAGAGTTATTTATGCGGTAGGCCCCAGTATTCAAAACTATGTTCAACATCTTTGATTTTTCGGCCGAAAAGGGTCTCCCCCATTTTCCAGCCTGAGGCTACGAGCCAGAGGCTCAGCCATCCAAAAGTGAAACAACAACCATCAGGATCCACCCGGCTGACCGGTCTGATCATTTCGAGTGCTATACTTTTACGTGCACCACAAGTGGCTGGGTTTGAAAGTGACTTCAACGCTTAGAGAATTAATACTCTTGGTACTTATAGCACTATAAAAGTGGCCCCTGTTTTGTTCCCTTCCCTCCCAATACAGCCCATAATCCCTTTTAAATTGCTTTTCTGGACCTTTTATGGCGAAATTATTGCTTAAAAATGTGTTTTTGACCACTCCTAAAAATCTTGATTTTGGGGGGGGGTATAACCGAGTAGCTCCTAGGATTGGGGGGGTATTCCCGAGTAGCACTTTTTGGGGGGGGGGGTATAACCGAGTAGCGCCAAAAAATTGATTACTTGCTGCCTTGTGATAAAGAAGTTTAGTTAAAGTTAAACTGAAAATTAAAAAAAAATGTAAAGATTAGGAATCGAAACTGTGACATAAAATGAGAGCGTGAATGCATACCACTGGCGCCGCAAGTATTTGTTGATGGCTGGTGCTCATCTGCAATAGGTCGTATGTCAAAAATTTCTAATTTTCAGAAGTCAATATCTTGACGCAATTTAGCGCGTAACAGATTTTGCGAACGGTTTCTTAATCAGCTTAAAGAGAGTTATCTTTTGGTATGTGAAGTTCTTTGATACGTGACGGGGTGGTCGTGCCTTTCCCGTGTTAGCCCTTAAGCTTAAGCTACGTTCACATATTGTGTGGGACTGAGTGTGAGATTTGGGGTGTTTTTAACGCGGGAAGAGCTTTACTTTTTTTTCTTGACCAAAACGTTTCTTCTGTTGGTATCATTTTGTAGCTGAGATTCAGGGCTTCATAATGAGGCATTGACAAGCAACAGCTGAAGTGAAAAATTGGGTTAAAAATGCTTAGGTCCGCACTCAGGTCGACACTAAGGCCCATACTCGACAGAGTGTCGACCCGAGAGTCGACCTGAGTGCGGAACTAAGCACTTTTACCCTAATTTTTTCACTTCAATTATTGCTTGTCGATGGCTCATTTTGAAGCCCTGAATCTTAGCTACGAAATGATATCAACAGAAAAAAACTTTTGGTCAAGAAAAAAAAGTACAGCTCTTCCGCGTTAAAAACACCCAAATCTCACACTCAGTCCCGCACTAGTTGTGAACAGTGTTGTCCATTTTGCTCGCGCGAGCCAAACGAAAGACCGAAAATCGCATGACCTAACGAGCCATATGGGTTCGAGCCATATGGCTCGCCTTTATTTATATATGCGAGCCAATTGGCTCGCGTACTTGTTTTTTAAGCGAGCGTACACGAGCCAAAAGAATACGAGTCGTTTGTATCGCGAACTATTTGGATCGCGAACATGAGCGAATGGTTCGGCTCGTGCTTTTTATGTGAGTTTCGAACGTACATTTATTGTTAAAGACAAAGAAAAGGACGGATAAAATATTACTAGCTTAATATTTGCAAAAAATCAGTCGAAAAATTATTAGAAAAAAAAAATAAAACGGATTTCGGCTTTATTTCAGCTAACACTATTTTCCGCGAGCCGAATCATACGCTTATTATAGATTGCGAGTCGAATAGCTCGCGAGCTTAAAAGATCTTGTGACTTTATTCTTTAACTTGGAGAGCCATATGGCTCGCGAGCCGTACGGCTCTCCAACGAGCATGAAGGGCGAGCGAGAAGCTCGCGGGGGCACGAGCGCGCCGACGCGCCCCCTTTTGGGGGGGGGGTATAACCGAGTAGCGCCAAAAAATTGATTACTTGCTGCCTTGTGATAAAGAAGTTTAGTTAAGTTAAACTGAAAATTAAAAAAAAATGTAAAGATTAGGAATCGAAACTGTGACATAAAATGAGAGCGTGAATGCATACCACTGCGCCGCAAGTATTGTTGATGGCTGGTGCCTCATCTGCAATAGGTCGTATGTCAAAAATTTCTAATTTTCAGAAGTCAATATCTTGACGCAATTTTAGCGCGTAACAGATTTTGCGAACGGTTTCTTAATCAGCTTAAAGAGAGTTATCTTTTGGTATGTGAAGTTCTTTGATACGTGACGGGGTGGTCGTGCCTTTCCCCGTGTTAGCCCTTAAGCTTAAGCTACGTTCACATATGTGTGGGACTGAGTGTGAGATTTGGGGTGTTTTTAACGCGGGAAGAGCTTTACTTTTTTTTTCTTGACCAAAACGTTTCTTCTGTTGGTATCATTTTGTAGCTGAGATTCAGGGCTTCATAATGAGGGCATTGACAAGCAACAGCTGAAGTGAAAAATTGGGTTAAAAATGCTTAGGTCCGCACTCAGGTCGACACTAAGGCCCATACTCGACAGAGTGTCGACCCGAGAGTCGACCTGAGTGCGGAACTAAGCACTTTTACCCTAATTTTTCACTTCAATTATTGCTTTGTCGATGGCTCATTAAAGGGGGCACGAGCTGCTCGCTCGCAAACGAGCCAAATGCACAACACTGGCTGTGAACGTACCTT
>SADC01001167.1:0-16847 GCA_004194705.1 Ditylenchus dipsaci | reverse complement strand
AAAATTTCAGTGGTAGTGAAATGACAAATAAACGTACAACCTCGAAGGTTGCACCGGTTTACAAACATTTCCCGGTTGGGCCTGTTCAAAGCTGATTGTTTAGGATAATTTCGACAATTTTTGCTTATCAAATGGTAGGTAAGAGCAAATTAGTGGACGGTGGATTTCGTTTAATGATTGTTGGTGAGTTCCTCAACATGTCAACTTCATCGTTTGATCATGTCAAGAAGATTGACGCCAGGTTTGTGCAGTAAAGTTTTCGAAGTTGAATCATGGTTAAAATGTGGCATCGGTTGATACGTATTGCCCGGTTGGATGTTTAATTTTTGGGAGTATTGAAAAAACATGGGACCATTGAAAGACTTCATGTCTTATTGGGGCACCCACCCGACGCACTTACCCGCAGGTACTTTCATGAAGCTTTGCCAATCAGCCTACGAACTTATCCAAAGCCTGAGTGTCAAGTTGAAGCATTTACTCGAGGCAGTCACTCTTTGAGACATTCGTTCATATTCGATAGCAATATCTAGCACATCTCATTTTGCAGCTATTAGGTTTTTATATTGCTCTTGCAGATTGTTTGAAATACCGAATTTTTGAATTTCAGAAAAAAATCTTATCACAAACTAGGGTTTTCTGGATCGGTTAAATTATGAGTGACAAATGTCACAACTCAGGTTGACCCAAATTTCAGTGGTAGTGAAATGACAAATAAACGTACAACCTCGAAGGTGCACCGGTTTACAAACATTCCCGGTTGGCCTGTTCAAAGCTGATTGTTTAGGATAATTTCGACAATCTTTTGCTTATCAAAGTGGTAGGTAAGAGCAAATTAGTGGACGGTGGGATTTCGTTTAATGATTGTTGGTGAGTTCCTCAACATGTCAACTTCATCGTTTGATCATGTCAAGAAGATTGACGCCAGTGTTTGTGCAGTAAAGTTTTCGAAGTTGAATCATGGTTAAAATGTGGCATCGGTTGATACGTATGCCCGGTTGGATGTTTAATTTTTGGAGTATTGAAAAAAACATGGACCATTGAAAGACTTCATGTCTTATTGGGCACCCACCCGACGCACTTACCCGCAGGTACTTTGCATGAAGCTTTGCCAATCAGCCTACGAACTTATCCAAAGCGCCTGAGTGTCAAGTTGAAGCATTTACTCGAGGCAGTCACTTTTGAGACATTCCTTCATATTCGATAGCAATATCTAGCACATCTCATTTTGCAGCTATTAGGTTTTTTTATATTGCTCTTGCAGATTGTTTGAAATACCGAATTTTTTGAATTTTCAGAAAAAAATCTATCACAAACTAGGGTTTTCGGATCGGTTAAAATTATGAGTGACAAAATGTCACAACTCAGGTTGACACAAAATTTCAGTGGTAGTGAAATGACAAATAAACGTACAACCTCGAAGGTGCACCGGTTACAAACATTCCCGGTTGCCTGTTCAAAGCTGATTGTTTAGGATAATTTCGACAATCTTTTGCTTATCAAAGTGGTAGGGTAAGAGCAAATTAGTGAACGTGGGATTTCGTTTAATGATGTTGGTGATCCTCAAATGTCAACTTCATCGTTTGATCATGTCAAGAAGATTGACGCCAGTGTTTGTGCAGTAAAGTTTCGAAGTTGAATCATGGTTAAAATGGCATCGGTTGATACGTATTGCCCGGTTGGATGTTAATTTTTGGAGTATTGAAAAAAACATGGACCATTGAAAGACTTCATTCTTATTGGGGCACCCACCCGACGCACTTACCCGCAGGTACTTTGCATGAAGCTTTTGCCAATCAGCCTACGAACTTATCCAAAGCGCCTGAGTGTCAAGTTGAAGCATTTACTCGAGGCAGTCACTCTTTGAGACATTCGTTCATATTCGATAGCAATATCTAGCACATCTCATTTTGCAGCTATTTAGGTTTTTTATATTGCTCTTGCAGATTGTTTGAAATACCGAATTTTTGGAATTTTCAGAAAAAAATCTTATCACAAACTAGGGTTTTCTGGATCGGTTAAAATTATGAGTGACAAATGTCACAACTCAGGTTGACCAAAATTTCAGTGGTAGTGAAATGACAAATAAACGTACAACCTCGAAGGTGCACCGGTTTACAAACATTCCCGGTTGGCCTGTTCAAAGCTGATTGTTTAGGATAATTTCGACAATCTTTTGCTTATCAAAGTGGTAGGTAAGAGCAAATTAGTGGACGGTGGGATTTCGTTTAATGATTTTGGTGAGTTCCTCAACATGTCAACTTCATCGTTTGATCATGTCAAGAAGATTGACGCCAGTGTTTTGTGCAGTAAAGTTTCGAAGTTGAATCATGGTTAAAATGTGGCATCGGTTGATACGTATTGCCGGTTGGATGTTTAATTTTTGGGAGTATTGAAAAAAACATGGACCATTGAAAGACTTCATGTCTTATTGGGGCACCCACCCGACGCACTTACCCGCAGGTACTTTGCATGAAGCTTTGCCAATCAGCCTACGAACTTATCAAAGCGCCTGAGTGTCAAGTTAAGCATTTACTCGAGGCAGTCACTCTTTGAGACATTCGTTCATATTCGATAGCAATATCTAGCACATCTCATTTTGCAGCTATTTAGTTTTTTTATTGCTCTTGCAGATTGTTTAATACCGAATTTTTGGAATTTTCAGAAAAAAATCTTATCACAAACTAGGGTTTCTGGATCGGTTAAAATTATGAGTGACAAATGTCACAACTCAGGTGACCAAAATTTCAGTGGTAGTGAAATGACAAATAAACGTACAACCTCGAAGGTGCACCGGTTTACAAACATTCCCGTTGCCTGTTCAAAGCTGATTGTTTAGGATAATTTCGACAATTTTTGCTTATCAAAGTGGTAGGTAAGAGCAAATTAGTGGACGGTGGGATTTCGTTTAATGATTGTTGGTGAGTTCCTCAACATGTCAACTTCATCGTTTGATCATGTCAAGAAGATTGACGCCAGTGTTTGTGCAGTAAAGTTTTCGAAGTTGAATCATGGTTAAAATGTGGCATCGGTTGATACGTATTGCCCGGTTGGATGTTTAATTTTTGGGAGTATTGAAAAAACATGATACCATTGAAAGACTTCATGTCTTATTGGGGCACCCACCCGACGCACTTACCCGCAGGTACTTTGCATGAAGCTTTGCCAATCAGCCTACGAACTTATCCAAAGCGCCTGAGTGTCAAGTTGAAGCATTTACTCGAGGCAGTCACTCTTTGAGACATTCGTTCATATTCGATAGCAATATCTAGCACATCTCATTTTGCAGCTATTTAAGGTTTTTATATTGCTCTTGCAGATTTTGAATAACCGAATTTTTGGAAATTTTCAGAAAAAAATCTTATCACAAACTAGGGTTCTGGATCGTTAAAATTATGAGTGACAAATGTCACAACTCAGGTTGACCAAAATTTCAGTGGTAGTGAAATGACAAATAAACGTACAACCTCGAAGGTGCACCGGTTTACAAACATTCCCGGTTGCCTGTTCAAAGCTGATTGTTTAGGATAATTTCGACAATCTTTTGCTTATCAAAGTGGTAGGTAAGAGCAAATTAGTGGACGGTGGGATTTCGTTTAATGATTGTTGGTGAGTTCCTCAACATGTCAACTTCATCGTTTGATCATGTCAAGAAGATTGACGCCAGTGTTTGTGCAGTAAAGTTTTCGAAGTTGAATCATGGTTAAAATGTGGCATCGGTTGATACGTATTGCCCGGTTGGATGTTTAATTTTGGGAGTATTGAAAAAAACATGGACCATTGAAAGACTTCATGTCTTATTGGGGCACCCACCCGACGCACTTACCCGCAGGTACTTTGCATGAAGCTTTGCCAATCAGCCTACGAACTTATCCAAAGCGCCTGAGTGTCAAGTTGAAGCATTTACTCGAGGCAGTCACTCTTTGAGACATTCGTTCATATTCGATAGCAATATCTAGCACATCTCATTTTGCAGCTATTTAGGTTTTTTATATTGCTCTTGCAGATTGTTTGAAATACCGAATTTTTGGAATTTTCAGAAAAAAATCTTATCACAAACTAGGGTTTTCTGGATCGGTTAAAATTATGAGTGACAAATGTCACAACTCAGGTTGACCAAAATTTCAGTGGTAGTGAAATGACAAATAAACGTACAACCTCGAAGGTGCACCGGTTTACAAACATTCCCGGTTGGCCTGTTCAAAGCTGATTGTTTAGGATAATTTCGACAATCTTTTGCTTATCAAAGTGGTAGGTAAGAGCAAATTAGTGGACGGTGGGATTTCGTTTAATGATTGTTGGTGAGTTCCTCAACATGTCAACTTCATCGTTTGATCATGTCAAGAAGATTGACGCCAGTGTTTGTGCAGTAAAGTTTTCGAAGTTGAATCATGGTTAAAATGTGGCATCGGTTGATACGTATTGCCCGGTTGGATGTTTAATTTTTGGGAGTATTGAAAAAAACATGGACCATTGAAAGACTTCATGTCTTATTGGGGCACCCACCCGACGCACTTACCCGCAGGTACTTTGCATGAAGCTTTGCCAATCAGCCTACGAACTTATCCAAAGCGCCTGAGTGTCAAGTTGAAAGCATTTACTCGAGGCAGTCACTCTTTGAGACATTCGTTCATATTCGATAGCAATATCTAGCACATCTCATTTTGCAGCTATTTAGGGTTTTTATATTGCTCTTGCAGATTGTTTGAAATACCGAATTTTTGGAATTTTCAGAAAAAAATCTTATCACAAACTAGGGTTTTCTGGATCGGTTAAAATTATGAGTGACAAATGTCACAACTCAGGTTGACCAAAATTTCAGTGGTAGTGAAATGACAAATAAACGTACAACCTCGAAGGTGCACCGGTTTACAAACATTCCCGGTTGGCCTGTTCAAAGCTGATTGTTTAGGATAATTTCGACAATCTTTTGCTTATCAAAGTGGTAGGTAAGAGCAAATTAGTGGACGGTGGGATTTCGTTTAATGATTGTTGGTGAGTTCCTCAACATGTCAACTTCATCGTTTGATCATGTCAAGAAGATTGACGCCAGTGTTTGTGCAGTAAAGTTTTCGAAGTTGAATCATGGTTAAAATGTGGCATCGGTTGATACGTATTGCCCGGTTGGATGTTTAATTTTTGGGAGTATTGAAAAAAACATGGACCATTGAAAGACTTCATGTCTTATTGGGGCACCCACCCGACGCACTTACCCGCAGGTACTTTGCATGAAGCTTTGCCAATCAGCCTACGAACTTATCCAAAGCGCCTGAGTGTCAAGTTGAAGCATTTACTCGAGGCAGTCACTCTTTGAGACATTCGTTCATATTCGATAGCAATATCTAGCACATCTCATTTTGCAGCTATTTAGGTTTTTTATATTGCTCTTGCAGATTGTTTGAAATACCGAATTTTTGGAATTTTCAGAAAAAAATCTTATCACAAACTAGGGTTTTCTGGATCGGTTAAAATTATGAGTGACAAATGTCACAACTCAGGTTGACCAAAATTTCAGTGGTAGTGAAATGACAAATAAACGTACAACCTCGAAGGTGCACCGGTTTACAAACATTCCCGGTTGGCCTGTTCAAAGCTGATTGTTTAGGATAATTTCGACAATCTTTTGCTTATCAAAGTGGTAGGTAAGAGCAAATTAGTGGACGGTGGGATTTCGTTTAATGATTGTTGGTGAGTTCCTCAACATGTCAACTTCATCGTTTGATCATGTCAAGAAGATTGACGCCAGTGTTTGTGCAGTAAAGTTTTCGAAGTTGAATCATGGTTAAAATGTGGCATCGGTTGATACGTATTGCCCGGTTGGATGTTTAATTTTGGGAGTATTGAAAAAAACATGGACCATTGAAAGACTTCATGTCTTATTGGGGCACCCACCCGACGCACTTACCCGCAGGTACTTTGCATGAAGCTTTGCCAATCAGCCTACGAACTTATCCAAAGCGCCTGAGTGTCAAGTTGAAGCATTTACTCGAGGCAGTCACTCTTTGAGACATTCGTTCATATTCGATAGCAATATCTAGCACATCTCATTTTGCAGCTATTTAGGGTTTTTATATTGCTCTTGCAGATTGTTTGAAATACCGAATTTTTGGAATTTTCAGAAAAAAATCTTATCACAAACTAGGGTTTTCTGGATCGGTTAAAATTATGAGTGACAAATGTCACAACTCAGGTTGACCAAAATTTCAGTGGTAGTGAAATGACAAATAAACGTACAACCTCGAAGGTGCACCGGTTTACAAACATTCCCGGTTGGCCTGTTCAAAGCTGATTGTTTAGGATAATTTCGACAATCTTTTGCTTATCAAAGTGGTAGGTAAGAGCAAATTAGTGGACGGTGGGATTTCGTTTAATGATTGTTGGTGAGTTCCTCAACATGTCAACTTCATCGTTTGATCATGTCAAGAAGATTGACGCCAGTGTTTGTGCAGTAAAGTTTTCGAAGTTGAATCATGGTTAAAATGTGGCATCGGTTGATACGTATTGCCCGGTTGGATGTTTAATTTTTGGGAGTATTGAAAAAAACATGAACCATTGAAAGACTTCATGTCTTATTGGGGCACCCACCCGACGCACTTACCCGCAGGTACTTTGCATGAAGCTTTGCCAATCAGCCTACGAACTTATCCAAAGCGCCTGAGTGTCAAGTTGAAGCATTTACTCGAGGCAGTCACTCTTTGAGACATTCGTTCATATTCGATAGCAATATCTAGCACATCTCATTTTGCAGCTATTTAGGTTTTTATATTGCTCTTGCAGATTGTTTGAAATACCGAATTTTTGGAATTTTCAGAAAAAAATCTTATCACAAACTAGGGTTTTCTGGATCGGTTAAAATTATGAGTGACAAATGTCACAACTCAGGTTGACCAAAATTTCAGTGGTAGTGAAATGACAAATAAACGTACAACCTCGAAGGTGCACCGGTTTACAAACATTCCCGGTTGGCCTGTTCAAAGCTGATTGTTTAGGATAATTTCGACAATCTTTTGCTTATCAAAGTGGTAGGTAAGAGCAAATTAGTGGACGGTGGGATTTCGTTTAATGATTGTTGGTGAGTTCCTCAACATGTCAACTTCATCGTTTGATCATGTCAAGAAGATTGACGCCAGTGTTTGTGCAGTAAAGTTTTCGAAGTTGAATCATGGTTAAAATGTGGCATCGGTTGATACGTATTGCCCGGTTGGATGTTTAATTTTTGGGAGTATTGAAAAAAACATGGACCATTGAAAGACTTCATGTCTTATTGGGGCACCCACCCGACGCACTTACCCGCAGGTACTTTGCATGAAGCTTTGCCAATCAGCCTACGAACTTATCCAAAGCGCCTGAGTGTCAAGTTGAAGCATTTACTCGAGGCAGTCACTCTTTGAGACATTCGTTCATATTCGATAGCAATATCTAGCACATCTCATTTTGCAGCTATTTAGGTTTTTTATATTGCTCTTGCAGATTGTTTGAAATACCGAATTTTTGGAATTTTCAGAAAAAAATCTTATCACAAACTAGGGTTTTCTGGATCGGTTAAAATTATGAGTGACAAATGTCACAACTCAGGTTGACCAAAATTTCAGTGGTAGTGAAATGACAAATAAACGTACAACCTCGAAGGTGCACCGGTTTACAAACATTCCCGGTTGGCCTGTTCAAAGCTGATTGTTTAGGATAATTTCGACAATCTTTTGCTTATCAAAGTGGTAGGTAAGAGCAAATTAGTGGACGGTGGGATTTCGTTTAATGATTGTTGGTGAGTTCCTCAACATGTCAACTTCATCGTTTGATCATGTCAAGAAGATTGACGCCAGTGTTTGTGCAGTAAAGTTTTCGAAGTTGAATCATGGTTAAAATGTGGCATCGGTTGATACGTATTGCCCGGTTGGATGTTTAATTTTTGGGAGTATTGAAAAAACATGGACCATTGAAAGACTTCATGTCTTATTGGGGCACCCACCCGACGCACTTACCCGCAGGTACTTTGCATGAAGCTTTGCCAATCAGCCTACGAACTTATCCAAAGCGCCTGAGTGTCAAGTTGAAGCATTTACTCGAGGCAGTCACTCTTTGAGACATTCGTTCATATTCGATAGCAATATCTAGCACATCTCATTTTGCAGCTATTTAGGTTTTTTATATTGCTCTTGCAGATTGTTTGAAATACCGAATTTTTGGAATTTTCAGAAAAAAATCTTATCACAAACTAGGGTTTTCTGGATCGGTTAAAATTATGAGTGACAAATGTCACAACTCAGGTTGACCAAAATTTCAGTGGTAGTGAAATGACAAATAAACGTACAACCTCGAAGGTGCACCGGTTTACAAACATTCCCGGTTGGCCTGTTCAAAGCTGATTGTTTAGGATAATTTCGACAATCTTTTGCTTATCAAAGTGGTAGGTAAGAGCAAATTAGTGGACGGTGGGATTTCGTTTAATGATTGTTGGTGAGTTCCTCAACATGTCAACTTCATCGTTTGATCATGTCAAGAAGATTGACGCCAGTGTTTGTGCAGTAAAGTTTTCGAAGTTGAATCATGGTTAAAATGTGGCATCGGTTGATACGTATTGCCCGGTTGGATGTTTAATTTTTGGGAGTATTGAAAAAAACATGAACCATTGAAAGACTTCATGTCTTATTGGGGCACCCACCCGACGCACTTACCCGCAGGTACTTTGCATGAAGCTTTGCCAATCAGCCTACGAACTTATCCAAAGCGCCTGAGTGTCAAGTTGAAGCATTTACTCGAGGCAGTCACTCTTTGAGACATTCGTTCATATTCGATAGCAATATCTAGCACATCTCATTTTGCAGCTATTTAGGTTTTTTATATTGCTCTTGCAGATTGTTTGAAATACCGAATTTTTGGAATTTTCAGAAAAAAATCTTATCACAAACTAGGGTTTTCTGGATCGGTTAAAATTATGAGTGACAAATGTCACAACTCAGGTTGACCAAAATTTCAGTGGTAGTGAAATGACAAATAAACGTACAACCTCGAAGGTGCACCGGTTTACAAACATTCCCGGTTGGCCTGTTCAAAGCTGATTGTTTAGGATAATTTCGACAATCTTTTGCTTATCAAAGTGGTAGGTAAGAGCAAATTAGTGGACGGTGGGATTTCGTTTAATGATTGTTGGTGAGTTCCTCAACATGTCAACTTCATCGTTTGATCATGTCAAGAAGATTGACGCCAGTGTTTGTGCAGTAAAGTTTTCGAAGTTGAATCATGGTTAAAATGTGGCATCGGTTGATACGTATTGCCCGGTTGGATGTTTAATTTTTGGGAGTATTGAAAAAAACATGGACCATTGAAAGACTTCATGTCTTATTGGGGCACCCACCCGACGCACTTACCCGCAGGTACTTTGCATGAAGCTTTGCCAATCAGCCTACGAACTTATCCAAAGCGCCTGAGTGTCAAGTTGAAGCATTTACTCGAGGCAGTCACTCTTTGAGACATTCGTTCATATTCGATAGCAATATCTAGCACATCTCATTTTGCAGCTATTTAGGTTTTTTATATTGCTCTTGCAGATTGTTTGAAATACCGAATTTTTGGAATTTTCAGAAAAAAATCTTATCACAAACTAGGGTTTTCTGGATCGGTTAAAATTATGAGTGACAAATGTCACAACTCAGGTTGACCAAAATTTCAGTGGTAGTGAAATGACAAATAAACGTACAACCTCGAAGGTGCACCGGTTTACAAACATTCCCGGTTGGCCTGTTCAAAGCTGATTGTTTAGGATAATTTCGACAATCTTTTGCTTATCAAAGTGGTAGGTAAGAGCAAATTAGTGGACGGTGGGATTTCGTTTAATGATTGTTGGTGAGTTCCTCAACATGTCAACTTCATCGTTTGATCATGTCAAGAAGATTGACGCCAGTGTTTGTGCAGTAAAGTTTTCGAAGTTGAATCATGGTTAAAATGTGGCATCGGTTGATACGTATTGCCCGGTTGGATGTTTAATTTTTGGGAGTATTGAAAAAAACATGGACCATTGAAAGACTTCATGTCTTATTGGGGCACCCACCCGACGCACTTACCCGCAGGTACTTTGCATGAAGCTTTGCCAATCAGCCTACGAACTTATCCAAAGCGCCTGAGTGTCAAGTTGAAGCATTTACTCGAGGCAGTCACTCTTTGAGACATTCGTTCATATTCGATAGCAATATCTAGCACATCTCATTTTGCAGCTATTTAGGTTTTTTATATTGCTCTTGCAGATTGTTTGAAATACCGAATTTTTGGAATTTTCAGAAAAAAATCTTATCACAAACTAGGGTTTTCTGGATCGGTTAAAATTATGAGTGACAAATGTCACAACTCAGGTTGACCAAAATTTCAGTGGTAGTGAAATGACAAATAAACGTACAACCTCGAAGGTGCACCGGTTTACAAACATTCCCGGTTGGCCTGTTCAAAGCTGATTGTTTAGGATAATTTCGACAATCTTTTGCTTATCAAAGTGGTAGGTAAGAGCAAATTAGTGGACGGTGGGATTTCGTTTAATGATTGTTGGTGAGTTCCTCAACATGTCAACTTCATCGTTTGATCATGTCAAGAAGATTGACGCCAGTGTTTGTGCAGTAAAGTTTTCGAAGTTGAATCATGGTTAAAATGTGGCATCGGTTGATACGTATTGCCCGGTTGGATGTTTAATTTTTGGGAGTATTGAAAAAAACATGGACCATTGAAAGACTTCATGTCTTATTGGGGCACCCACCCGACGCACTTACCCGCAGGTACTTTGCATGAAGCTTTGCCAATCAGCCTACGAACTTATCCAAAGCGCCTGAGTGTCAAGTTGAAGCATTTACTCGAGGCAGTCACTCTTTGAGACATTCGTTCATATTCGATAGCAATATCTAGCACATCTCATTTTGCAGCTATTTAGGGTTTTTATATTGCTCTTGCAGATTGTTTGAAATACCGAATTTTTGGAATTTTCAGAAAAAAATCTTATCACAAACTAGGGTTTTCTGGATCGGTTAAAATTATGAGTGACAAATGTCACAACTCAGGTTGACCAAAATTTCAGTGGTAGTGAAATGACAAATAAACGTACAACCTCGAAGGTGCACCGGTTTACAAACATTCCCGGTTGGCCTGTTCAAAGCTGATTGTTTAGGATAATTTCGACAATCTTTTGCTTATCAAAGTGGTAGGTAAGAGCAAATTAGTGGACGGTGGGATTTCGTTTAATGATTGTTGGTGAGTTCCTCAACATGTCAACTTCATCGTTTGATCATGTCAAGAAGATTGACGCCAGTGTTTGTGCAGTAAAGTTTTCGAAGTTGAATCATGGTTAAAATGTGGCATCGGTTGATACGTATTGCCCGGTTGGATGTTTAATTTTTGGGAGTATTGAAAAAAACATGAACCATTGAAAGACTTCATGTCTTATTGGGGCACCCACCCGACGCACTTACCCGCAGGTACTTTGCATGAAGCTTTGCCAATCAGCCTACGAACTTATCCAAAGCGCCTGAGTGTCAAGTTGAAGCATTTACTCGAGGCAGTCACTCTTTGAGACATTCGTTCATATTCGATAGCAATATCTAGCACATCTCATTTTGCAGCTATTTAGGTTTTTATATTGCTCTTGCAGATTGTTTGAAATACCGAATTTTTGGAATTTTCAGAAAAAAATCTTATCACAAACTAGGGTTTTCTGGATCGGTTAAAATTATGAGTGACAAATGTCACAACTCAGGTTGACCAAAATTTCAGTGGTAGTGAAATGACAAATAAACGTACAACCTCGAAGGTGCACCGGTTTACAAACATTCCCGGTTGGCCTGTTCAAAGCTGATTGTTTAGGATAATTTCGACAATCTTTTGCTTATCAAAGTGGTAGGTAAGAGCAAATTAGTGGACGGTGGGATTTCGTTTAATGATTGTTGGTGAGTTCCTCAACATGTCAACTTCATCGTTTGATCATGTCAAGAAGATTGACGCCAGTGTTTGTGCAGTAAAGTTTTCGAAGTTGAATCATGGTTAAAATGTGGCATCGGTTGATACGTATTGCCCGGTTGGATGTTTAATTTTTGGAGTATTGAAAAAAACATGGACCATTGAAAGACTTCATGTCTTATTGGGGCACCCACCCGACGCACTTACCCGCAGGTACTTTGCATGAAGCTTTGCCAATCAGCCTACGAACTTATCCAAAGCGCCTGAGTGTCAAGTTGAAGCATTTACTCGAGGCAGTCACTCTTTGAGACATTCGTTCATATTCGATAGCAATATCTAGCACATCTCATTTTGCAGCTATTTAGGTTTTTTATATTGCTCTTGCAGATTGTTTGAAATACCGAATTTTTGGAATTTTCAGAAAAAAATCTTATCACAAACTAGGGTTTTCTGGATCGGTTAAAATTATGAGTGACAAATGTCACAACTCAGGTTGACCAAAATTTCAGTGGTAGTGAAATGACAAATAAACGTACAACCTCGAAGGTGCACCGGTTTACAAACATTCCCGGTTGGCCTGTTCAAAGCTGATTGTTTAGGATAATTTCGACAATCTTTTGCTTATCAAAGTGGTAGGTAAGAGCAAATTAGTGGACGGTGGGATTTCGTTTAATGATTGTTGGTGAGTTCCTCAACATGTCAACTTCATCGTTTGATCATGTCAAGAAGATTGACGCCAGTGTTTGTGCAGTAAAGTTTTCGAAGTTGAATCATGGTTAAAATGTGGCATCGGTTGATACGTATTGCCCGGTTGGATGTTTAATTTTTGGGAGTATTGAAAAAACATGACCATTGAAAGACTTCATGTCTTATTGGGGCACCCACCCGACGCACTTACCCGCAGGTACTTTGCATGAAGCTTTGCCAATCAGCCTACGAACTTATCCAAAGCGCCTGAGTGTCAAGTTGAAGCATTTACTCGAGGCAGTCACTCTTTGAGACATTCGTTCATATTCGATAGCAATATCTAGCACATCTCATTTTGCAGCTATTTAGGTTTTTTATATTGCTCTTGCAGATTGTTTGAAATACCGAATTTTTGGAATTTTCAGAAAAAAATCTTATCACAAACTAGGGTTTTCTGGATCGGTTAAAATTATGAGTGACAAATGTCACAACTCAGGTTGACCAAAATTTCAGTGGTAGTGAAATGACAAATAAACGTACAACCTCGAAGGTGCACCGGTTTACAAACATTCCGGTTGGCCTGTTCAAAGCTGATTGTTTAGGATAATTTCGACAATCTTTTGCTTATCAAAGTGGTAGGTAAGAGCAAATTAGTGGACGGTGGGATTTCGTTTAATGATTGTTGGTGAGTTCCTCAACATGTCAACTTCATCGTTTGATCATGTCAAGAAGATTGACGCCAGTGTTTGTGCAGTAAAGTTTTCGAAGTTGAATCATGGTTAAAATGTGGCATCGGTTGATACGTATTGCCCGGTTGGATGTTTAATTTTTGGGGAGTATTGAAAAAAACATGGACCATTGAAAGACTTCATGTCTTATTGGGCACCCACCCGACGCACTTACCCGCAGGTACTTTGCATGAAGCTTTGCCAATCAGCCTACGAACTTATCCAAAGCGCCTGAGTGTCAAGTTGAAGCATTTACTCGAGGCAGTCACTCTTTGAGACATTCGTTCATATTCGATAGCAATATCTAGCACATCTCATTTTGCAGCTATTTAGGTTTTTTATATTGCTCTTGCAGATTGTTTGAAATACCGAATTTTTGGAATTTTCAGAAAAAAATCTTATCACAAACTAGGGTTTTCTGGATCGGTTAAAATTATGAGTGACAAATGTCACAACTCAGGTTGACCAAAATTTCAGTGGTAGTGAAATGACAAATAAACGTACAACCTCGAAGGTGCACCGGTTTACAAACATTCCCGGTTGGCCTGTTCAAAGCTGATTGTTTAGGATAATTTCGACAATCTTTTGCTTATCAAAGTGGTAGGTAAGAGCAAATTAGTGGACGGTGGGATTTCGTTTAATGATTGTTGGTGAGTTCCTCAACATGTCAACTTCATCGTTTGATCATGTCAAGAAGATTGACGCCAGTGTTTGTGCAGTAAAGTTTTCGAAGTTGAATCATGGTTAAAATGTGGCATCGGTTGATACGTATTGCCCGGTTGGATGTTTAATTTTTGGAGTATTGAAAAAAACATGGACCATTGAAAGACTTCATGTCTTATTGGGGCACCCACCCGACGCACTTACCCGCAGGTACTTTGCATGAAGCTTTGCCAATCAGCCTACGAACTTATCCAAAGCGCCTGAGTGTCAAGTTGAAGCATTTACTCGAGGCAGTCACTCTTTGAGACATTCGTTCATATTCGATAGCAATATCTAGCACATCTCATTTTGCAGCTATTAGGTTTTTATATTGCTCTTGCAGATTGTTTGAAATACCGAATTTTTGGAATTTTCAGAAAAAATCTTATCACAAACTAGGGTTTTCTGGATCGGTTAAAATTATGAGTGACAAATGTCACAACTCAGGTTGACCAAAATTTCAGTGGTAGTGAAATGACAAATAAACGTACAACCTCGAAGGTGCACCGGTTTACAAACATTCCCGGTTGGCCTGTTCAAAGCTGATTGTTTAGGATAATTTCGACAATCTTTGCTTATCAAAGTGGTAGGTAAGAGCAAATTAGTGGACGGTGGGATTTCGTTTAATGATTGTTGGTGAGTTCCTCAACATGTCAACTTCATCGTTTGATCATGTCAAGAAGATTGACGCCAGTGTTTGTGCAGTAAAGTTTTCGAAGTTGAATCATGGTTAAAATGTGGCATCGGTTGATACGTATTGCCCGGTTGGATGTTTAATTTTGGGAGTATTGAAAAAAACATGGACCATTGAAAGACTTCATGTCTTATTGGGGCACCCACCCGACGCACTTACCCGCAGGTACTTTGCATGAAGCTTTGCCAATCAGCCTACGAACTTATCCAAAGCGCCTGAGTGTCAAGTTGAAGCATTTACTCGAGGCAGTCACTCTTTGAGACATTCGTTCATATTCGATAGCAATATCTAGCACATCTCATTTTGCAGCTATTTAGGTTTTTATATTTGCTCTTGCAGATTGTTTAAATACCGAATTTTTGGAATTTTCAGAAAAAAATCTTATCACAAACTAGGGTTTTCTGGATCGGTTAAAATTATGAGTGACAAATGTCACAACTCAGGTTGACCAAAATTTCAGTGGTAGTGAAATGACAAATAAACGTACAACCTCGAAGGTGCACCGGTTTACAAACATTCCCGGTTGGCCTGTTCAAAGCTGATTGTTTAGGATAATTTCGACAATCTTTTGCTTATCAAAGTGGTAGGTAAGAGCAAATTAGTGGACGGGGATTTCGTTTAATGATTGTTGGTGAGTTCCTCAACATGTCAACTTCATCGTTTGATCATGTCAAGAAGATTGACGCCAGTGTTTGTGCAGTAAAGTTTCGAAGTTGAATCATGGTTAAAATGTGGCATCGGTTGATACGTATTGCCCGGTTGGATGTTTAATTTTTGGGAGTATTGAAAAAAACATGGACCATTGAAAGACTTCATGTCTTATTGGGCACCCACCCGACGCACTTACCCGCAGGTACTTTGCATGAAGCTTTGCCAATCAGCCTACGAACTTATCCAAAGCGCCTGAGTGTCAAGTTGAAGCATTTACTCGAGGCAGTCACTCTTTGAGACATTCGTTCATATTCGATAGCAATATCTAGCACATCTCATTTTTGCAGCTATTTTTAGGGTTATATTGCTCTTGCAGATTGTTTGAAATACCGAATTTTTGAATTTTCAGAAAAAAAATCTTATCACAACTAGGGTTTTCTGGATCGGTTAAAATTATGAGTGACAAATGTCACAACTCAGGTTGACCAAAATTTCAGTGGTAGTGAAATGACAAATAAACGTACAACCTCGAAGGTGCACCGGTTTACAAACATTTCCGGTTGGCCTGTTCAAAGCTGATTGTTTAGGATAATTTCGACAATCTTTTGCTTATCAAAGTGGTAGGTAAGAGCAAATTAGTGGACGGTGGGATTTCGTTTAATGATTGTTGGTGAGTTCCTCAACATGTCAACTTCATCGTTTGATCATGTCAAGAAGATTGACGCCAGTGTTTGTGCAGTAAAGTTTTCGAAGTTGAATCATGGTTAAAATGTGGCATCGGTTGATACGTATTGCCCGTTGGATGTTAATTTTTGGGAGTATTGAAAAAACATGACATTGAAAGACTTCATGTCTTATTGGGGCACCCACCCGACGCACTTACCCGCAGGTACTTTGCATGAAGCTTTGCCAATTCAGCCTACGAACTTATCCAAAAGCGCCTGAGTGTCAAGTTTGAAGCATTTACTCGAGGCAGTCACTCTTTGAGACATTCGTTCATATTCGATAGCAATATCTAGCACATCTCATTTTGCAGCTATTTAGGGTTTTTTATTGCTCTTGCAGATTGTTTGAAATACCGAATTTTTTGGTCAGAAAAAAATCTTATCACAAACTAGGGTTTTCTGGATCGGTTAAATTATGAGTGACAAATGTCACAACTCAGGTTGACCAAAATTTCAGTGGTAGTGAAATGACAATAAAACGTACAACCTCGAAGGTGCACCGGTTTACAAACATTCCCGGTTGGCCTGTTCAAAGCTGATTGTTTAGGATAATTTCGACAATCTTTTGCTTATCAAAGTGGTAGGTAAGAGCAAATTAGTGGACGGTGGATTTCGTTTAATGATTGTTGGTGAGTTCCTCAACATGTCAACTTCATCGTTTGATCATGTCAAGAAGATTGACGCCAGTGTTTGTGCAGTAAGTTTTCGAAGTTGAATCATGGTTAAAATGTG
>SADC01001165.1:0-12387 GCA_004194705.1 Ditylenchus dipsaci | reverse complement strand
AAAAATGGCAGTTATCTTCGTTCTTAAGCTGAACCTAAATTGCTCTGAATTTGTAAATTCGCTATGCAACTGGAAATGAAAGCTCTGCCGAAGCAAAAGGTGCCTCGGCCAATTTCGGAAACACGAGAAGGGCTCGTCATCCGCCTGATGGAAGATCTCCTGTAAGAAACCGAGGAAATGGCCGGTGCTCTTGGGACGAAACCCAGATGGAAAGGATTTAAGCGATCGCTCTGGTGAGCGGTACCGACGAGAACATTAGATATGGGACCGATGTTAAATTGGGTGCTGGTGACGTGGGGCGTTGGTTGTTTCAGGATGATGTGCCGAACAGTCAGCATTCTCTGGGTTTGGTGGCCAAGGTGGACTCGAAGCAAGCGGAGCACTCAATGGTCAAGCCGAAGCTTGATTGATCGCCGACAGTTGCTCTTCCTCAAGTAGTGGTCAGCTCAGCTCCTCTATCCGCCAGCCGTGACTCGATCCCTCCTCTGGACGGCCCGGCAGCAGGCTCCCAACTAAACTGCGCGATGGTTGCTAGAACAAAGTCTTCATCTCTGCCGCTGTCTCAAATGACCACTGCACTGACGACCAAGCGGATGGAAGTGACCGATGACCCGTTGGAATCTCTGCAGCAGCTCCGAAGAAGAAGCCAAGAAGAAATGACCCGACTCAAGAAAAACTGGCGAGGAGCGACCGCCCGAATTCTATCTGCACTGTGGCCAGGAGGAGCTGAAGGAAGCCAAGAAGCGAATGAATCGTCTGAAGTCTATTGTAGAATCTACAATGTCTTGTGTATCTTCTTGTGAGTCTCTGTGTAGTGATGTTGTGAATAAAGTTAGCGTGGTCACTCCCCCTAGTCCGGTACCAGGCATAAGACATAAATAAGGGATTAAAGCTTTTGAACTTTTGTTTTTTACTATATTCCGCCAGCATATATTCCGCCCATGGGCGTAGCCAGGGGGGGGGGAGGCTGAGGGGCTTTAGCCCCCTTCCCCCCTCCCCCCCCCCGTCAGAATTTTTTGAAAAAATTGTTCATTAAAAACATTATAAAACTCGAAAACAGTGTAGGTAAAAAGACATCTGGGCGGGGTTTAGCCTCCAATCCACCCCACCACCCCCCCCCCCCGCGTCAGATTTTTCTGGCTACGACTCTGATTCGGCCACATGCATTTCGCAGCGATCGAATTTGGGCAGCCCAACAAAAAGTTAACAAAATTTTTCGTTGAATTCTGAATTTGCAGCAGTGTTTCAAAAGTCATATGCATAGAGTCACAGACATAGCTATGAGTGACATAGTGAAGAGCAGAGTCATAGTCATTGGCACACTTTTTGGTTTTGCCAGGCAAGGTCAGGAACAGTGGTTTGTTTTTGATTTGGACTTTTTTATTTTCAGGCCATCCGGGTAGATAACTACCTACCCAAGGTTTTTCGCTGCGGATGGGGGAATCTCAATCTCGGTACTAACAAACCCGACTTCCTATACAATTTTAAGGTTCAAGGGTTAGTCATTAATTTTTAATAAATTTTAATTTTTCAGGCCATCAAGGTGGATATCCACTTGACCAGGAGGTGCCTAATCCAAGTATTGGGGTTGAGGTGGGCAAAATCACAATTTTAGTGGAACCTGGTTCGAACGTATGCAAAATCTGGCATGAACTTATCAACACCTCCGAAACTGAGGTAGTCCTTCCTCCTCCATGTGGATGTCCAGCTAGATGGCTTGAGCACACTATGAAAATTTGACGACCGAAAATTTGTTTTTAATCTTCACTAATAAACTCGGGACATCGTTTTAGGAAAAATAGGCGATTAAGATGCACACACACCTGAGACGTAAATCATGCATGTGACGGAGTATATGTTGGCGGAATATTTGTTGGCGAGATATATGCGGCGGAATATAAGACCATAACCGTCACCACAGCTGGGAGTTTTCTGTATAAAAAAATTTCAGACCATTTTTGGGCAGGCTAATTATATGTCAAAAGAGCAGACAGTGGGCTCATTTTGAGGCTGGTTTCGGTAAATTTGCTTTACATTTTTTTTTTATACTGAAATAATTTAACGAGGAAAATATTTTTCAGATCTATTTCGCCATGAAATTCTGCACGCATTGGCTAGTTAATTTTTTAAACAATTTTTTGATTGATTCAAAACACATTTTTTGTTAATTTTATGGCTTTGGACTCATCAATCCAGATAAAAAAACAAGTGCTGTGCCATCGAAAACCTATGATTGGTCAATTTACAACGGAGGAAGGCAGAGTATTTTATATGCAGCCCATTTCATGGATTTTGCACAAGAAGCAAAGGTTTTTTTGTTGAATGCTTCTTTATCGCATTATTGTTTCATTTTAAGGGATATGCCAGAATTCATTTTGGATGTGAAAATATTGCTGGAATAGAAGCGGAAGATGACAACAAAATCCACCTTAGTGAATACATCTTCGGGGCAAGTGTTGAAAATCTTGTCTAAAACATGATAATTTACGTGTAACATTACATTTTTCAGAATGAGCTAATGACTCCAGTAATAAACAACGGCGCTAACTATTTCACCCATTTTAGTGCGTCGATTTTGGAGGAGACTTACTACGGCAATTTGTAAATTTTATCGGCTTTGCAAACTAGATATTCATTTGAAGATTTGCCTAAACTTAAAAGAATTTTTTGGTTAGAATGAAGAACGAATGCGCGCGCAACCCGTGGAACCACCAAAAAGTTGCCATGTGCTTGGATAATTTATGACTCTCCCACAATGCATCTTCAATCTGCAACCATGGCGTAGTTGTTTTTTGCTTTTTTCAGCCAGACATATTTTTTTCTCTTTGCAAGTTTTGTGTCATATTCAGGGGCGTACGCAGGGGGGGGGGTGCAGGGGGGGGCACGTGCCCCCCCCCCCGTCAGATTTTTTCCTTATCGGTGCCCCCCCGTCAGATTTTTCCGAAAACGGTGTAGGTAAAATGGCCTGAAAATGGCCTGGTGTCCCCCAACCCCCCCCCCCCCCGTCAGAAATTCCTGCGTACGCCACTGGTCATATTAGAGCTGAGATTACGGGCTTTCATTTGACACCATGCTTGCACAGAGTGAAAATAAGAATTAGGTATACAAATCGTTCATCTTCAACATAGATAGATGTTGTTGAGGACAACATGATTCTCGATCATATTGAAGATAAACGCAATTTTATATATAATTTTACATTTCACTCCGTGTAACTTTGGTGTCAAGTAAAAATTAGGGTTGGCCAATGGTATTAATACCAGTATTAATACCGGTATTAATACGGTATTTTTTTTAATAAAAGACCGGATGTGGAAAGTCGGTATTTTGAAATTGGTTAAAAAAATTTTTGAAGGGGACCAAGTCAAAAAAGTAAAAAAATTCCACAAAAGTTTCAAAAAATTCGAAAATTTCAAGTTTTTCGTACGATGTGTAAGGGTAGTATAGTATATGATAGTATGCGAATAGTATGCGTAAATAGTGCATCGTACGAAAAAATAAAAAAAAATCACTTTTTTCACTTTTATGCCTTAACAAAATACCGAAAAATACCGGTTTCTGGTATTAATACCGGGAAAACAAAATACTGGCCTAACCCTAGTAAAAATCTTGACTATCAGCTTTAATATGAAACCGAACTTGCGAAGAAAAATCAAAGCTGTCTGGCTGAAAAAAGTCTAGCCAAGGTTGAGGATTGAAGATGCATTGTGGGTTAGCCATTACCCTTTTAAAAAATCTTTTGCAAAAATTCTATTCCCAGATCCTGGTACATGACAAACCGACATCTAGTTGAAATTGAAAGTGGGCACTACTGGTGGGGACGTCAGGCTGGATGTGCTTTTTTGACAAAAAACTGTTTTGAGCTAATCCATCAAACAATGAGTCAACAACAAACATATGACTGGCACAACAGGCAGCAACAAGACCATAGAAATGACATGGGTTCTGGAATTTGGCAAAAATTTCACACTACACTGCCATTTTGTGATGAGAGAGACTATTTGCGTGAGTTGACCACAAACGCACCCAAAGAAATATGTTTGTCGAATGGAACCCACCTTGTCTACTACACTGTGAAATGTCAGCTAACCACCACGTTGAAAATAAAACCGATTAATTATGAAGTCGGTTAATAAATATTTAAGCTGTAAAAAGATTGAAATTTTTCAGCCAATCTCCTTGCAATCTCAATATCCACAAGTAGAGCAGCTTTTGAGAAATAGAGGAGCATATGGTGGGGTATATGGTTCTGACTACGACTACAGATACTGCCCTTTGCCCAAGGTAAACGGAATTAGTATGCTTGAAGACTAACATTTTTTGCGTAAGGTGGGTCTGTAATGCCCCCTACACAATGATCCGTTTTTCGTCCGCATCCGCACTAAAAAGCGCAGTATGGAAAAAGCAATGAAATTTATTTCGTATATGCATTTAATGTAGTCCGCATTGCGGAATACTTAAACGCATACCGTATTTCCTCTAATAAGCGCCCCGGGGCGCTTATTTTTCAACCCCCGTCTAGGGGGCGCTTATTAGAGCGGGGCGCTTAATGGAGCAGGGGCGCTTATTTTTCAACCTGTCGGCGGCGAGGCCACCAACCTTGTTTAACCCAAACCTTGTAATTTTAGTTATAGACATTGATTTCCAGATTTTTTTTTCACAGCTGCTCAAATTCAAAACGCATTATTTATGATAAAAAAGGCAACAGAACATACTGAACAAAAAATGCTGAATTTACAAACAAAGAAAAAATGCTGGGTTTACAACTTTCGATCATTCAAAAATCGTGAAACTGAGGGTTGAGCGCATACATTTCATCATTCAAATCAACTTCAAAAGATTCGTCGAAGTAAAGAGATTTATTGCTCAGATAAACATTTTCATCGTCTTGGTCTGCGTCTATTTCTTCAGCATCATTCCTCATCTGTCGAATCTCATCTCGCGCATTCAAAAGATCATGGAATCCATCCGGAATCCTTGAAGCAGTGCATTTGGTCGTCCTCGCTTCCATTATGGCTGATAGTGATCCGACAATCTGGAAAAGAAAATTTTTTTTAGTAAAGGAAACAAATTTGTGTACGAACTTGAATTTTGTAACTAAAAAACAAGTTTCCCAAAAACAGAAATACAAACTAAGCAAAATAACCTTGAGAGGGGGGGGCGCTTATTAGAGCAGGGGCGCTTATTTTTCAAACCCCCCTCCAGGGAGGGCGCTTATTAGAGCGGAGGCGCTTAATGGAGCAGGGGCACTTATTAGAGGAAATACGGTATACGGAAACAAATTTCATTGCTTTTTCTATACTGCGCTTTAAAGTGCGGATGCGGACGAAAAACGGATCATTGTGTACGTAGGGTAATATTAGCTTTATTTTTATCGTCATAGTTTTTGTTTTCGAAATCTACATATACAGGGTGGCCCGAAAAAACTCGGAAAATTTAAATTTTTTAATTTTTTATTTGAAATATTTTATTTGAATATTAATTTTTTTATTTGAAATTCATTTCCATTGTTTTTCATGCACATATTTTTTGTTTTTGTGGAAGAGCTTTCAGGTACCCCATCCAATGTCATCGAGTTTCCTGGGGAAATCAATGAGGCAAGGAGCTACCCAGGCAATTTTGTTTCAATATTTTCTGAATTTTTTGGGCCACCCTGTAGTATTTTACCACTCCGAAGACGGTGCGGCAGGTCGGTATATTCTGGTGCAGAATTCGAAGGAGAACACGCAAATCACTGTTTTTTTAAAAAAAAGTTACTCTGAGGGGTCAATATACCGTGTTGAAAATAGGGCATATTTCAGACTATCGTAAAATGATGTTTTTAGTTTGTTTTGCATTTATCTCCATTATATGGCCACAACTTATTCACATATTACTTGTCAAAATGACCGCCTGAATCTCATCTTTCGAATGTGTGTAAGTTTTCTGTGCTATCATAACAAAATCTAATTTTTTTGTCTAAAGAAGATGTTATGTCATATTCTTCAAAAAGGCTAATATTTAAATCTGCTGCCAAAAATTTGAATTTTGCTGCCAAAAATTTGAATTTTGCTGCCAAAAATTTGTAATTTGCTGCCAAAAATTTGAATTTTGCTGCCAAATCCATTTTGCTGCCAAAAATTTGAATTTCGCTGCCAAAAATTTGAATTTTGCTGCCAAAAATTTGTAATTTGCTGCCAAAATTTCTCGACCCATTTCCACAGCCTGATCTTAGTTCCATGTCCATCATTTATGATTTTACTTGAGATAGTTGCACCAAATGCTTTATTTTTAAACTACTGTGTGAATTTAGTTTCTACCTACGAATAAATTGTAAAGACGAGTTTTCTTTCTGATTTTATTAGAAATAATGACAATGCAAGAGACGTTCGTAACGACAACAACAAATCACTACATATCTTAACAAATGCATAAATTCAAACACCGAAAATTCACTAAGCTTGTGACGGTCGGAGCTGCGCAGCCATTGTTTCTGACAAATTTGAGATTCCAATGAGCAGACAATGCAATGCTAGCTAAAGAAAATTTTCGCTTGAAAAATCACTCATCATTTCACGATATGACATACCTTGGCGGAATTCTTATGGAAAAGCAGCCAATTGAAAAAAAAAATCTCAGCTGAAACTTTCATTCTCAGTCACTTGGGCACTTTAAATTCTTTTTTTTGGCATGCCAGTGACACATTGATCGCTGAGTACTATTTCATACCTCGTTGGCAGCTAAAACATCATTTGTAAAACTCAAGTATAAACACAAATATACCTGCTGTTATTGACTGATCACCATCTGCCACCACTACACCAGTTCATATACTTCAGCTTTGATGGTCAGCAAAAACTGCTTGTAGCACCATTTTGTCTCATTTGATAGTGCAAGGGAAATTAGACGAAAGACTTTATTGGCATGGTCGGGCGACGAATTCTTAGCACAGCAGGACAACTACAAAATTTTCTTCCTTTGTAGCTGCATTCATAGCTTTCGACAGTGTGCTTATATCCAACGATAGGCTTTCTAGCCCTAACATATTTCAATAAATACTGAGTAACACAGATAACAAAAAACTTACAGTCTCCATTCATTGCTTGACCAAAGATTGTCAAAGAGCTTTTCCCAATCTTCCAACTCGTCATCTGCATCTGAACCTTCAAAGTTTTGGATCACGGCGTAGATAATCCCCGCAGTACGCTTCTTCGGATGAATGAATTGTTCGATATGCATCTGAAACAGATAATAAAATGATTAAAAGGTGAACGAAAATGGAAAAAATACAAATCGACGACTAAAAACTGAATAGGGATAAATTGGCAGCAAATTTCAAATTTTTGGCAGCAAATTTCAAATTTTTGGCAGCAAAATTCAAATTTTTGGCAGCAAAACTCAGATTTTTGGCAGCGAAATTCAAATTTTTGGCAGCGAAATTCAAATTTTTGGCAGCAGATTTGATTTGGCAGCAAAATTCAAATTTTTGGCAGCAAAATTCAAATTTTTGGCAGCAAAATTCAAATTTTTGGCAGCAGATTTGATTTGGCAGCAGAATTAAAGATTTTGGCAGCATAATTCAAATTTTTGGCAGCAAAATTAAATACCACCTCTTCAAAAACGCTGTTTTTACTTAAATTAGCCAAATTAAGTGTGATGTGGCCGTTTGTTTAGTTAGTAGCATACACCATTCAAAAGAACAATTCATACTGCACCAGAAAGTGCTTTGAATAAAAAAACAAAAGCTACTTTGGGTGCAAAGCGACAGTCGCAAATAAAATCAGAAAATTGATAAAAAAAACATTTGACGGAAAATGTTTTTTTCGCTAGTGATACTTAAAATTCTGTTATCAAATTCGTGTTCAGCATGGTCGAGTTTTTTTTATCAGGCTGCTCTTAAAAGTTTAAACTCAATGTCAAATTTAAATTCAATAAATATTGAAACGAATGCGAAAGTTTTTCGTTTGAATACTTATTGTATTGAGCGGAATTCAAAATTTGACCGTGAATTTAAAGTTGTAAGAATAGTTTGATAAGGAAAGCGACCATGCTGAACACGAATTTGATATCAGAATTTCGAGTATCACTAGCAAAAAAAAATGTCCATCAATTTTTTTTATCAAATTTTTGATTTTATTTGCGACTGTTATTTGCGACTTTATTTGCACTCGAAGTACCTTTCATTTTTTCAATTCAGAGCATTTACGGGTGCAGTTTGAATTGTTCTTTTGAACGGTGTATGCTGCTAACTTAACAAACGGTCAGATCACACTTAATTTTACTAATTTTAGTGAAAACAGCGTTTTTGAATAATATGACATAACATCTTCTTTAGACAAAAAAATTAGATTTTGTTATGATAGCACAGAAAACTTACACACATTCGAAAGATGAGATTCAGGCGGTCATTTTGACAAGTAATATGTGAATAAGTTGTGGCCATATAATGGAGATAAATGCAAAACAAACTAAAAACATCATTTTACGATAGTCTGAAATATGCCCTATTTTCAACACGGTATATTGACCCCACCTTTTATATGCGTGTTCTCCGTCGAATTTTGCACCAGAATACACCGACCTGCCGCACCGTCTTCAGTGTGTTAATAGGACACTCAATTTTATGTTCCAAACCACCTATAAATAAGTGGTACTTGCTCAAATTTATGTACCACCTAGGCGTGTAATATCTCAAAATGCAGAGCATGATTAGAGCTATCTACTTCTTACAAATATGTAGCAGAGTTATTATAATCTCGAAGAAAAACTTTCGATTTTCCTTCTATAAGCAATTTTTCGAAACTTCAATTTCACGATATATTTAACACTCCAACTCCTAACCGTGACTTTTGGTACTCCTGACTCAGAATTTAGCGCTAAATATAATGGTGTTTTTGGTTTTCAAAATGATGAACCAAAATAATTCGGCTCGGGCCCTCCGAAATTTGAAGTTTTTAATTTTTCGTGTGGGATGTGGGAATTTATTTTTTGTTATTATCTTATGTTATTCGTGGTAAACCTTTTGATTCTTTGAAACTTTTCTTCCAAAATTGTTGAAAATTTGAGATTGCATACATTTTTCGAAATACGATTGATATATCCGTCCAATAAAGCAAATGATAACCGCGAAATTTAGGCGGTCACACAAGGAGAACTAAAGAATATTCCATGGAACGCTAGACTTGTCAATTGTGAAATGAATATATAAAGTTATTATGAAAATATTCAACTTTAATAATGTAAATATTTAAACTGAATATTAATAAATACTGATTTAAATTTTTCTTAAAAATTATGGTGCGTGAACGTTTCAGCACTTTTTTTCAAATGAAAAAAGTGCTGAAAGGCAAAAAGTGATTTTTTTGAAAAAAATTGCCTTGGTCCCCCTGTTGTTTTGAAACCTTGCTTATTGGCGGTTTCAAAACCACAGGGGGACCAAGGCAATTTTTTTCAAAAAAATCACTTTTTGCCTTTCAGCACTTTTTTCATTTGAAAAAAAGTGCTGAAACGTCCCTTTACCAAAATTATAACCTTCTTTTTTGCTTTGAAAAATTTTGTGTGTGCAAAAACTAAATTTATTCCTTCTTTTTCTCCCTACTATTCTTTAGCCATAAAAAATTGGTGTGGGCCTGCTGCTGCTACTTTCCAATTGATCATCATCATGCCAGAAAGTAGGCGGCGGCATAAAAAGAAGGATTGTAACATGTTTGCCTAGCAAATGACCAATCTCTGCTTGTTTCATCTTTGTTCTTACATCGAAAAAACAGAATATTTGTTTTTTCGGAAAAAAGAAAGATGGAAAAAGATTTTGTGTGTAATTTTTTAGTTAGAATTGTTTTGTGAAAATCAGCGTTTTTGTGTGGAAGTTTGTTCTTTTGTTATTATCTTATGTTATTCGTCGTAAACCTTCTGATTCTTTTAAAAATTAAAAACAGCTAGCACCCATTTTCGAAATATTACACGGTTTCTAAAAAATTTAAAATAAGCTTGTTTGATATATTTGTTCAAAAAAAAACAAATGGCATATATTGCTTTTTTGCAAATTTCGCCTTAAAGGACTGTCGCCGTTGATGACAATGTGCACTTCCGAATTTTCGAATTCGCGGGACAGCCATTTTACTGCGAAAACGTTGAAAGTGTTTCTGAATAATTTTTTTCAGGACTCCCTAAATATCTTTCGTTGGGTTCACTTTACAGAACCGAAAAAATAATAGGCAGGAGTACACTATTTGGCTAAAGTTTAGAATATGACCTTTTTCTAAAAATGGTCAAAAT
The DNA here is from genome assembly GCA_004194705.1 of Ditylenchus dipsaci. NCBI lineage: Eukaryota > Metazoa > Nematoda > Chromadorea > Rhabditida > Anguinidae > Ditylenchus > Ditylenchus dipsaci. The sequence continues at coordinate 2,133 of SADC01001165.1, read as the reverse complement.
CAGTTTTTTTAGTTGTGTAACATTGTAAAAAATGCTCAGCATTCATTTTTATTGTTGGGAAAGCCAATTTTTCAAAAAAAAAAATTTTTCAATCCACAGGGGGGGTATCATGGTTTTTTAGTCAAAATTTGAAAAATTTAAATTGGCGCCTTTTGAATTTAAAAGGGAATAAGGGCTGTATTGGGAGGGGAAGGGAATAAAAGGGGGCCACTAATCACACAAGGGCCACTAACAAGAAGATGTTGAACATAGTTTTGAATACTGGGGCCTACCGCATAAATAAACTCTGGTATGCATGCTTTTTCATGCATCCAGAGTCACTTTCGAGTGATTTGTGCCTAAGGTATGTGGGTGTGCGCATCTCAACTCCAAGCCCCCAAGCCCCCTGCGCCCCGAAGGGGGCGCAGGGGCTTGAGAGTTAGAGATGCGCGCACTCACTTACCTTAGACATGATTCCGAGAAGTACTCTTGACCATAAAATGCATATAGAGTCTTTTTTTGCCACGGCCCAGTTGAAAAACATGGTGAAGCAGTCGAAGAATACATATATTTACTTTTATATTGTTCTGCCATAAAATGGCCCCCTTTTATTCCCTTCCCCTCCAATACAGCCCTTATTCCCTTTTAAATTCAAAAGGCGCCAATTTAAATTTTTCAAATTTTGACTAAAAAACCATGATACCCCCCTGTGGATTGAAAAATTTTTTTTTTTGAAAAATTGGCTTTCCCAACAATAAAAATGAATGCTGAGCATTTTTTACAATGTTACACAACTAAAAAAACTGATTTTGACCATTTTTAGAAAAGGTCACATTCTAAACTCCAGCCCACTATTTGGCCAGAGCAAAAAGTTTTAAGCCTTAAACGATAAAAAGCAAAAATGTTAGAAGGACATTTTTCGAATTTTTTTGTTTGCTTGGTTCCTCTGTGGTTTTTGATAATTTTTTTGACTTGGTTCCCTATAGTCTGCCCAAATAGTGTACTCTAGTCAACGAATATACAACAGGAAGTTACTTAAAAAAACACCCTTCACCAAGATTTCAATAAAACATTTGTACGTAAAACTGACTGCTCGTTAGGTAAACCCGAAATTCTGATAAACAAGCGACATTAATCCATTTCTTTACATGTGTAAGAAATTTATACCACAACTTCAAAAATTTGGTTCTCGCCGATTTTTCAACCTTTCCGAGCTGATTTTTTATGATTTTGTAAGAGGGGGATTTGCGAAATCCCGTCGAGACCCGTTGGCGCAATAGTTACCAGTAGAATGACAATAAGACCCGAGAATGCCTATTTAAACCCGTTTTGTCTCTCCGAATGAATTGTCGGCCCTAGGGTTTGAAATCATTATTTTCCCGTTCCTCGGTGAATCTAAAAGTGATTAAAATCTTGAGCTTGCAATTTAAAATGTTAGAAGCAATTTTTGGGAAACCAGTTCGGGTGAAACTGTGGTGGACATAGTCGGACTCTGTCATAAAAACCTTACTGGTAGCACGGACAACATGGGGAGAGACGGGCAGTTGTACCCGTCCAGCGCTGTAGTGGGGGCCCTAGGGTCGTGTACCGAAGAAAACGTTACCGTTGTGAGCGACCCGAATGAACCGAAGTGCAATGTACCGAGTTAAGTTTGCATATAGGTGCCGAGCTGAGTCAGTTCCGAATTGGTGAAGAAGTCTCTGCTGCCGCAACTCTAGCCGCTGGATACCAAAGCGATCAAGATGGATGGGGAGCCTATGAAACCGAAAGTAGGTTTAACTTCAATTTTACCCGCGAAAAGCCTAGTGTGTTGGATTGTGACCACACCAGTAGTGGAAGACGTACCAGTTGTAGGACCGATTCAAACGTGTGTACTGATTCAAACGAAGTGTTCTTGAGTTATGGGAACGGACCAGTAGATAAGCGTATACCAGTTACCGGCGGAAACCTGTGTGGTTTAGGCATTACCCGAGATAGCGATGCAGATGAATTGAAGACGACCGCACCAGGAAGTCGAACTTCTTCCTTGCAGTTATCGGCTCGACCGAGTATTAGGAGGCGTGACCAGGCTGGAGGAAGGATGGGACAGACCAGTGGCAATCGTATAGGAGCGTGTGTATACCCGAGATAGCTTGACCATGGAATGTGCGAGGG
>SADC01001164.1:0-10339 GCA_004194705.1 Ditylenchus dipsaci | reverse complement strand
AACGCGAAGCGTTGCTCTAGGGTCAGTACTAAACGCGTAGCGTTTCGAATACCCAAGCCCTCTCACGCAACCCCTTATGGTACACCCTAGTTGTATTGTTAGAAACCAAGTTGAAAAATCAGAAACAGAATTCAATGATTAGGAAAAATTTTGAATTTCCGGGCACCACCTCTTATTAGCGTAAGCATGCCCTTTTAGTAGGGGCACTCAGATATCAATCCTCGAGCAGTGATGTTTTTTTATTTCTACGGAGATAATGCTGAAAATCAGAAAAAAGGGCAATACTTTTTTTTGCCGCAAATATACTTTTTTTTCCCGCAAATCTGCTTTTGCCGCAAATATACTTTTTTTTGCCGCAAATATACTTTTTTTTGCCGCGAATATACTTTTTTGCCGCAAATATACTTTTTTTGCCGCAAATCTGCTTTTGCCGCAAATATACTTTTTTTTGCCGCAAATTTACTTTTTTTTTTGCCGCAAATATACTTTTTTGCCGCAAATCTGCTTTTGTCGCAAAATATACTTTTTTCTGCCGCAAATTTACTTTTTTCTGCCGCAAATTTACTCTTTTTTGCCGCAAATTTAATATTTCTGCCGCAAATATAGATTTTACAGTTGCCAGATGCTTTTACTTTAAGTCTGTCTTTTTTTAGGAATATGGGTAAAAGCTTGGGTTTTTCACTGGTCTTTAGCCAATATACACACCTTTTACAGCTTATTTTCAGGTAGATGTCGCAGACTTCACTGGAAGGACTTTCAAAGCTTTACTTCACTCATTTTTAGGTTTTCAGATTTTCTTGGAAATTGAACTCAAGCGAACTCAAAGCTGAACTTGATCCATTGATTTATGGTTGGTCGCAGACACCTGTAGATAATAATCTGTAAGATTATGATAAGACCTAAAAATGAGTGAAGTAGATCTTAGAAGAGCCTAACTCTCGCTAGGCAGCCTCTTGAAGTTAACGTGCCCCGACAGTTATGTTACAACGGCCTAGCCATACTGTCTGGGGGTGGAGCACGAAGGCACATAGAGAGTCGCATTTCGACAACATACAGCCCGACAAAATCAACTGTTGACACATATTGAAAAAAAAAATTGACGTGACGTTACACTAGTTCATAAACTTGTCCAGCCGTATGAAGTCGCATTGCTATACGTGTGAAAAATCAAATTTACCTTTCTAGCTAACCTAAAATCACAAATATAAAGCTTTGAAAGTCCTTCCAGTGAAGTCTGCGACATCTACCTGAAAATAAGCTGTAAAAGGTGTGTATATTGGCTAAAGACCAGTGAAAAACCCAAGCTTTTACCCATATTCCTAAAAAAAGACAGACTTAAAGTAAAAAGCATCTGGCAACTGTAAAATCTATATTTACGGCAGAAATATTAAATTTGCGGCAAAAAAGAGTAAATTTGCGGCAGAAAAAGTATATTTGCGGCAGAAAAAAGTATATTTGCGGCAAAAAGCAGATTTGCGGCAAAAAAAAGTATATTTGCGGCAAAAAAAAGTAAATTTGCGGCAAAAAAAAGTATATTTGCGGCAAAAGCAGATTTGCGGCAAAAGCAGATTTGCGGCAAAAAAAAGTATATTTGCGGCAAAAAAAGTATATTTGCGGCAAAAAAAGTATGCCCAGAAAAAATGCTGACCCAGGTATTGCTGCAAAGTGAGTACGAACAGTTCCGTTTTGTGCGCGTAGCGGGGCGGCGCCTTCTAGTCACAGTAATTATCACGAACTTAGAAACGCCAAAATGTAAGTAAAAGAAACCAAAAGATAAGTGCATGTTTTAGTTATTCTTAAGTAATTTTTTAACTAATTTAATGAAGATTAAAAAAGAATAACTTTTTTCAACATATTTTTGAATGTTGTCTTTAGAATGACTCAAATTAAATTGAATGTGCAGGAATTTATTTTTTAAAATTATTATTCGAATAAACTGTTTATGTTATATTTTACTAGGTAAATTGAATTTTTTTTTTTCATTATAACAGTGTCTTCGAGATACATTAGAAATACATGCGAAGGTCACTATATCAATTACACACAGAATTTTTTTAGAACATTTACTATAAATAATTATTTTTTTCACTATTATTTTTCAAAAAGCTAGTTTTTTCAAATTTCTCCATTGAAGGACCATGGTTTTTGCGCGCAGTGGCATGTGCAAAATTTGAATTGGCGGGAGACACTTCTCTTACTCTTTTTAGTCGTTTAAAATGACTTGAAAGAGTATAGTTGAGCAGCTTTTATATACCATATTAATCGGCAATCCTTCTTCAACACAGAGGGAGGTAAAAAAAATTCAAAATTCGATTAGACTAAGGAAAGCAAGTGCAATTATTGAGCTATTGTGAACGCGTTTTCTCATATTCTCTCTATTTCTGATCTCATTTATCACATTCAACTGATGTTTAATTCGATGCTTTTGGTCAGTATTATCAGTTGGTTTCGGAGATTCGGCTTGTAGCAGTAGCAGGAAAAAGTCACACAGAGTTAGACTGAGCCTAATAAGATTCCTATCTAGTAAATTTTTTTGTCTAGCCATCTTTAAAAAATTACGTTCCGATAAGGTGATACGCCATAAATAGAGGATATTTAGTTTTGTGTTGAAGAAAGGAAGAGAGCACATTGTCAATCAACAGCTGCAAGTAAACTTCTCTGGTCAAATCATTGCTCTTTCACCGATGATTGCCTGCACTGTGACTTTTTTACTACGGAGTGGCTGTTGTCTGTGCCAAGTGGAGTTTTTCAGCAGCCCGCAAGCAAAACATACGATAATCAACCTCAGTGGTACTTGGGGGAGGGGGTAGGTGGAAAGTTGATTGTGTCTCACCATCAAGGTAGAAGTGAGGGCGTTCATTTTATTTATTTTTCTAATCTTTCAATGTCTTTGAAGTTATTCTAGTACGCTAGTTGTTTTTCTAATATTTTCCTCACTCAAAAGTTAGGTTAAAAAAATTCTTACCAAAATAAGACTACAGTCAAACCTCAATATAGTGCAATATCCAAAGACTTCGTTGCCGCCCAAGGTCCGACTCTTTTTTACCTCTATTTTCGAAAACTTTTGCCGAGTCTGATTTGTCAGCTTAATTTTAAAAAATTTCGGTTTTGATCTAACCGGTCGTATTTTTGTACAGTGAAGTGTTAGCACTACTGGTTTTTATAACTTTTAAAAAAATGGATGTGAAAACAGTGTTGGATCATAGGCAGGAACAAACTTTCTGGGAGTCGTACTATATCGAGGTTTGACTGTTTTCTTTTTTTAGTGCACTAGTGTCGAAGTCAGACTCATTGCTGGATAGGATGTTTCTTGAAAGCATAACTTATCTACAATATTTCTAGTTAAGAAAAATGAGAATTCTAGCAAAATTTTGGGAGAGAAACCTTTTATTGTTTTTTAATGGAAAAAGTATTTAATAACAATTAGTTTGCCTCTCTCAATTTGCGCTTTTTCAAATTGAAATTAATAAAAAAATTCCGGAACTTCTAAAAGTTGACTCTATCAATAACTAAAAACTAATTCCATCAATCACAATTTTCAAATTGTTTTAATCTTGTTTGTAATGTTCTATAAAAGTGCAGGAAGCGCAACCAAAGCAAAGTAGATCAGTAGTAGGGTGGAGACCTGTTTCCCGCTCTGAATTTTTCAATCAGGGTGAAATGTGTTGTAGGTAAATTTATAAATTTTCATTCACTGACATTATTTGTAAACAAGGCGAATTGGCGCCTCACGCCTGGTAGAAACGTGAAATCTTTGTGACTCCAAAAGCAATTAGGCCGTTCCGCTATCGGGATCTCAGCGATCTATCCTTAAAAACCTAACTGGCAACCTACCTGCCGTATCTGACGACTCACCAACCCCATCTGTCCAACTACCCACCCTAATTGACCATTATCCTATCCTACCTGGCCACTTACCTATCCTGTAAGACCAAATATTCTAACTGGCACTACACACAAAGAAAATGAAAAATTGAATGATAAGTTTCACTTTCTTTTCGAGAGAAAAAACATTTTAATTTTCTGAAATTTCGTGTTTTCTGTGATCCTGATTTTCTGGATTCCAACTTTGAAACCGTTATAACTCCAGCCAACATCATCATTTTTGTGGTTTCTTTTTTTATACTTAACAACTTAACAGAGCCTTTTCTCGGTTTTGCTTGAAAAACGCCAAAAAATCGAAATAATAAAAAACGTTACGGAGAAACAAGTCCACATACTATATAGAGATTTTACATTTTAATTTTCAATGTAACATTTTAATTTAAATTAATTAATTAAATTGATATATGAATTTCTAATTTATCTGATCAGAAAATCAATATTCAAATTTTTTTGATGATACATTATACGAAACCACGGTCATGAAAATTATTCTGTATCGTGAATAGATTTTACGCTCATGTTATTATTCTAATTTTTCAATAATTTTTTCGCAGTGCAAATATACATTGTGGCGAAGTTCGTGTATAATAAAGTTATTAATGAATTTTTATAAAGTTCAATATTAAATTGTTTATGAAGTTTTCATGAAAATCTTGCGGTGCAAGTTTTTCATTTTCACATAAATTTTCCAATTTTTTCAGTAATAACTGGTATTGTATCCTCGTTCTTCTATCAAGAAATAGATAAGCCTTCAAGGCTTAGTCGCTGCAAAATTTCTAAAGATCATGATTTTAACGTTGTTTCTAAGCTGCTTTTGGTTGTTAGCATACTGCTTTAATAAAAAAAACTTGTGCAAAATATAGGTTGTTTTATAAATCGACATTCATTCAGGCTTTTTGACAAAGAAGTTTTAGATTTTCTAAAAATTATTATTTCCACTCATTTAGTGAAAATGGTCATTTCAGGGTACTTTTCTTCAAATTTTAGGATTTTTTAAAGGACCATCGCCATTGATGAGAATGACAATTTCTAGTTTTTCAATTCGCGGCGTACATCTCTTTCATTCCGAAAAGTGAATTTTGTCTGAGGTATGTGTGTGTGCGCATCTCAACTCCAAGCGTCTCCATGCATCCATATTCAGTTTTGTATTGGATCTTTACTTGTGCATGAGATGTTATTATATCTTTGAATATCAATTGAATATTATTATAAAAATAATGTCATCATTATATTTCTTTGTTTTCAAAAATCACTCAGATATCCCGACCCCTTTCAATACAGTTCAAAAAATGTTAACGTAATAAGTACAGTAATCATAACAAACTTAGAAATGTAAAATGTAAGAAAAAGGAACTGAAGGATAAATGCATGTTTTAGTTATTGTTCAGTAATTTTTTAACTTATTAATTTTTCAACTTTTTAACACACGGTATATTTTATAGAATATTTATCTCAATTAATTATTTTTCACTATTATTTTTCAAAAATCTACTTGTTTTAAACTTCTGCTTAAAATATTCAGCCACCATTCACAAAATTTAAATTTAATTTTTTCAGTTTTATCAATAGTTTCAAAATACTGAACTTTATTTTCAGTGCAAAGACTATGAACTTATTAGAAAAATCATGAATGATTTAAAGGGCATGCTCGTCGCCGATGAGAATATTTTAAAAGGCGGGTACCAGCAAATTTAAAACAAAAAATAATTTGACAAGATTTGGAAAATTTGAGGAAAAATTATTCTTCCAGTGGGAAACGAACCGACAACCAACTTTCAAGGTTCGCCGCCGCTCTCCCACTAGGCCACCGATGTTATTGAAAGAAAGAAGAGTTTTTGATTATTTATTGACCGCAGGGCACTTGATTAAAATTTATTATGAAATAATTCTCGTTTGAATTGACCTGGTACCCGCCTTTCGAAATATTTCTATCGGCGGCGAGCATGCCTTTAAGTGGTGGAATACAACTAAGGCCATAGCATATAAGCTTCACAAAAAACTACATATTTTTTGAACAATTGGCTTTTAAATACGAAAAATATTTTCATTTAATTTTTCGAATATTTAAATCATGTCCTGCGTTATTTATTCCTTTATAATTTTAGACATTTCAATCTTATTTTGACAAATAAGGAAGTATATTGCATCCGCCAAGGGACCAGCCTTGCGCGGATGCAAGAAGTAGACCCAATATAGAGGTTGATTATAGGTAATTTATTTTGCGGCCAAACAAACCCAATAAAAAGTGGATGCAACATAGAGGTGGATGCAGTATAGAGGGTTGCTATATAGATGTTGAATTGTAAATATATATGAAGGTTAGTTTAACAGTTTCTTTGATTCATTTCAAAATCTTGCAACATTTTAGCACGGTAACAATCTCACTATTCATACTCAAAGATATGTACTGAGAAGTTTACGAAAGCTTTTTTACTGATTTGTTAAAAGTATTGATTTTAAAATAAAAAGCATGAAACCTTTTCGCAATATAGCTCTTGACTTTCTTCGCTGTCTTCGAATAATCAATCAGACTTACAAGGAATTTAGCAGTTCCACGCGATTTCCCAAGCAGTTAATCGCACATTGTTTAAAAGCCCCTGATTTACTGGAAAGACAAGAGATTACACAATAGTGACTTTACTCTTTTTTACTAGAGACTGCCGTTAAAAAAAGTGTTGCTATTTTTCCCATCTCATCTATCAGTCTTTTTTGATTTAATAAGATTTTGCTAATAAATAATTTTAATACAGTTGAAATACACAATAGTGACATTTCAATAAAGTAACACCATCAATACAATGGCACCTTAGTGTCGATTTGATGATTTACTGAAAAGACAAGAGATTATACGTCAGTGACTTATACCTTTTTTGTAGTGACTCACAATGGCTACCAGCGCTCACCTAGTTTTTTTTGAATAAATAATATGAATTTTTGATCAAATCTTGCTCAAGTCCTCCTAACAGTTGTATCCTAGTCAAACTTCAACCTGAAAAAGTACAGTGATTTAACGTCTAAAAAGTCATTTTATAAATAAAATCCGGACCAAATGTTCATGTCTCCCATTCGTTTAATAATAAAAAAACAATATTCATACCGTATTTTTTTGATAAGGCAGCCGGTCGCCTCATTTTTCGGATGCCCAACAATCGAAAAATTTAGGCCACTTATTCAGTTAGGCAGCCTTAGCTTAGTTAGGCAGCCACATAACACTGTTTACGTAACACTGTTTGCTGAGACTTTGCGCATTTATGGCTTCCAGCTTGTTGTCGTTTTGAGCATGTAACGTCTGTCTTCAGCTTTTATTTATAGATTATTTGTATCATCAAAATTTTCATTTCTACTGTGACAAAACATGACACAAAATAAAATAATTCCTTCTTTATTTCAATTATTTTAGATAATCGAAGTTTTTTATGAAATTTTTAGTGAAATTTTCTGAGCACTTGCTTTTTCCAATTTTTTAGCTGTAAAAACTGAAAAAGCCGATGGATCAATTGCTAGCAAATTTACATTTTCCAGATAAGTTTTGAAAACAACCTCACTCATGCTTACGCTTGCGGTAAAAGTATAAGACACGAGCAGCTAAATTATTTCATGAATTTCGAATAGACCAAGTGAAAAGTGTGTGGATTTATGAGTTATTTTTTTATCGTGGCTTTATAAATGTTTTTCAAAAAGTTGAGTTCTGGTTTTAACTCTGTCTCTGTATTTTACATTTCCATATTTACCGTGTATTATTTTATTTCATTAAAAATTTATATGCGTATTTTTGATTCTCACTGAGATTTTAGATGTAGTTTTAGTAGAAACTGAAGTGTCACAAGCTCTCAATGGCATGCTTAACTTTTCCAAGCTTGAATTCATTTACTATCGTGCTTATTCGATAAAAAATTACATTTTTTTAATTTTCTAAAATATTGATATCATATCATATCATTAATATTTACCGTTATTTTCAAATCATTATATCTGATTTCACATCTTAGCGTATATCTACCGAATTTATTTGTGGAAGACTACTTTTTCTTTGGATCTAAATAGTCATTTTAAGGTGTAAAATAGTTGGTTTTATTATGAAAAGAATCAGAGCACGGTTCTCATATCAAAATTTGAAAAAAAGACATTTTAATAAAAAAAGAACATTTCGACCATTATTGATGAAAAAGGGTCATTTTATCCAGTGCTTATTGCTATTTTGAAGCGAAAAAAAAAAGATTTTGACTAAAACTTCAAAAATAAAAAAGATTTGGGTCCCGAAAAAAGACAAATCTTTTTAAGAAGGGCGGATGAGAACCCTGGATTAGGGGGATAAAAATATCGATATTTTGACAGTTATAGAAAATTGGTTTTTTTCAAGCTCAATTAACCATTTTTCGGATTAACAATAAGTTATTGTTCATAATATTCAACTTATTTACCACTCAAAATGTAGCTCATTGTCTTAGCTGTCTTTTGAGTGAAAAATTTCTTCAAGATTTTTAGAACAAGATAAGTAAAAACAGAACGCTAAGAAAACGAATTCGGATTTATCATTTTTGATTAATTTTTATCACGGCAGACATTTTTAACAGTTTTATCTTAGCGTACTAACATCAGAATTATTCTGTAGATTGGTTTTTGTAGCTCTTGGTCTGCTCTTCGAAATGAGTTTTGAATATTTTTGCATTGATCAACAGTGAATTGAATTTAAATCAAAATGCCTGTAAACTTGACAATATTTACCAATTTTTCAATGAATTTTTTCACAACCAAAAATCAATTTTCTAAAATTTAGAAGTAATTAGCACTTGTGTGTGCTGTCTGTAAGGATATAGAAAGCCAGATGTGTGAAAAGTGCAATTTTGGACTGCATGACAAATGTCTCAAAGAATTTCGTGTGAAACAATAAAATATAAATTTTGGTGATTTTTCTTGTATTCAACCCAACTTTTGTAACAACAAATAGATAACTAAGTAAAATTAAAATTACTGTTTGATTCAGCTGTTCAATAGCTACAAATGACGTATACAATTAATATGGCTCGCCGAACGCGAGCCAAAACCATACGAGCCATTTGTATCGCGAACGGCTAGGGGAAACTTGCCAAAAACGAAATTTGCCAAATACAAAATTTACCAAAACGAAATTTGCAAATCGAAATGCGCCAAACAGGGTGGCCAGATGCAAAATCTTCAAAGCAGGATTTTGATGTCGAAAAGCAGGATTTGGAAAAAAAAATCTGCAAAAAGCAGGAATGAACATATTTATTTGCTGAACTTCATCACTGAACTTCTTACTTCGCTTAACCGTACTGAATATAGGGAACATTCTGAAAAAGCAGAATTAGAAAACGGCTAGAAAAATGTGTGCAAATAAGATAAGTGAAAAGTAAAATTAATTTGGAATACAAAGGTATACAATTATTCAGAGAAATTTACATTGACTGGTTGACTTAATAACACATGCAAAAATGTGCGAAAATTCCTGCTTTTTCACTGTCAAAAAGCAGATTTCAAAACCGAAAAGCAGGAATTCCTGCTAAAGCAGGATATCTAGCCACCCTGCGCCAAAACGAAATATACCAAAACGAAATTTGCCGAAACGAAATTTGGCCAACGAACCAACAGGGGGGACCAAGGCAGTTTTTACGTTTTTTTTCGAAATTTTCGAAACTGTGTGTAACCACCCCAAACAACAAAAATAAAACACCAAAAACCACCAAAAACAGCAAAAACCAGCCAAAATGGCTGTATATGAACTCGTAAAATTTAAACTGGTAAAACAGAGACTCGTAAATTATGAACTGGTAAAAAAAATTTTCGAAAAAACATCAAACTCGATAAACAATGAACTGGAGAATCGAGTTTCGTGAAGCATGAAACCCGCGAAAACGAGTTTTGAAAAACATGGAACTCGCGGAAACGAGTTTTGAAAAACATGGAACTCGCGGAAACGAGTTTTGAAAAACATGGAACTGGTAAATTTGTTTGCTCACGTTTCTTTATCTCGTAAAACAACTTTTTACAGATTCTGTTAGTCATATTTATATTTCAGACGTCTTTTCTTCGGTTTATGGCCGTTTTGAATATGCCTTACCATATTCAGCTGATCATATTCGGTCATAAAATGTGAAAAAAGTATGCCTTGGTACCCCCTGTTGTTTTTTTTTGCAAAAACTTTTTATTTACTTAGAACTTTTTTTCACACTTTTAAATAGTTTTAAGAAAAAAAATTTTTTTAGTAAAAATGGTGAAACTTTTTGTTGCCTTGGTCCCCTAAGCTAATTTCGAAAAAAAAACACGCTACCACGTGAAGTCGAACTCGAGACCGAACTCCAGGCACTGCACTACAGACCACTAGACCATCGAGACACACAGCAAAACCATCAAAATCGGTTAGATATTGTGCAAGGTCAACTAACATATACTGAGTATAGTCGATGGTAGCAGAATCTAACGCGTATTATGATAA